>PVJN01030674.1:0-16170 GCA_004026805.1 Lasiurus borealis | reverse complement strand
CAGTGAATTTTCAGTAAGAAAATACTCAGGTAACAATATAAAGTGAAGAAGCAGGCTCAGTGGAAAGAAGGTCAGCCTGCAGACTAAAGGGTCCCAGGTTCGGTTCCCGTCAAGGGCATGTACCTTGGTTGCGGGCATATCTCCAGTGGAGGTGTGTGCAGGAGGCAGCTGACTGATGTTTCTCTCTCATTGATGTTTCTAGGTATCTATCCCTCTCCCTTCCTCTCTGTAAAAAATCAACAAAATATATTTAAAAAAGAAAAGAAAAGAAAAAGCAGGCTACACATACGCACACCCTATGACCCAACAATTCTGCTCCTACATGTATACCCACTAGAAATGTGCATAGACATTCACTAAAAGACATGCATAGGAATGTTCATAGTACTGTCCACGGCCAGAAACTGGCAACTATCCAAAAGCCCATCAAAAGTAGAATGGATGAAGTGTGGATGGAACATTAGGCAGCAAGGAGAATGAACCAACTGTGAATAGACACAGCATATGGAAGGATCTCACAAACAAATGTTAAGCCAAAGAAGTCAGGAACAAAAATAACGCACAGCGTTATTCACCATCGCCCAAAAGTGGAAACAACCTGAATGTCCAGCAACAGATAAAGGGATAAACATGTTGTTTAGCCATACAATGGAGTATTATTCAGTCTTAAAAAGAACTGAAGGGACTTCTAGTCAAGATGGCCACATCCAGACTGGTAGGAGGGGTGAAGAGGCGGGACAGCCAGGTCCCACACCCACAGTGTGGTGGTTAAGAATCAGGAGGAATATCTCAGCTGCGGAGTACCCTCTGAGTAGCAAGGGTTCTCAGCCCCACACCAGATTCCCTACCCTGAGCACTAGTGCCAGGAAGAGAAGCCCCTACAAACCTGGCTGTGAAAACCAGCAGGGATTGCACCTGAAGGAGACAGAAGGCTGCTGCAGATCTAGGCACTCCTGGTCTTAAAGGGCCCACACACAAACTCACGTGTTCTGAGCTCCAGTGTGGAGAGGCAGCAGCTCAAAAAGTGCCAGAGACATATGGGGATGAACTGAAATAAGTAGCTTAAGGATGAGGGCCAGAGGGGCACAAATTGGGACCGCTCCTTCCAGGGTCAGAAGTTCTGGCAGCCACTGTTGTTCCTTTGTTGAGCCCTTCCCACACCCAGCTGCCAGGTGCAGACAGGTGCTAATCTGAGCTCTCCTGGCTAACACTGTTTGCCCAGCCATGGTGATTGCCTGAGACCCTGCCCCACCCACCTTGCCCATCCAGCCCAAGGCTCTTTCAGCCACCCCTCCACACAAGTGGCCTGCCTCAGCACTCTGGGGACTTTCCTCACCTCTCCCAAACAAGCAGCAGTTGGCCTCAGCATGATCTGTACCTCTTGATAAGCAGCTCCAAACACAGCATAAGTGGTGACTGGTCTCAACTTGCTCTGTAACTCCCACCAAATGGTTCCAGGCCTGGCATAAGCTGCTTGGAACGAAGCTTCAACTCAATGGCCACAAGACATGCACAAGTGATGGCTGGTTTCAGCTCACATTTTGGTGCCACCAAAGGGGTCCCAAACCCAGTACAAGAAGCAACCAACTGCAGGTAACTTTGTGACTCTCACCAGGTGGCCCTAAGCTGGGCACAAATGGCAGTTGACATTGGCCTGCACCAGAGCCCCTCCTAAGAGGCTCCAGAACCAACACACCCAGTATCCATCATCAGACCACACCACAAGCAGCTCCACAAATGATATCTGTGGAGCTCATCAAGGAAAAGCTAAAGGAGTTCATCATCTCCAAACCGGAATTACAATACATAGTAACAAACACAGGGAGTGAGCCCAAAGGGGAAGACAAATGATACACCCAAAGAATGATCTCGGCTGGATCCATAGCCCCACTAAAGCAACTCCTGCTGCATGGGGTCAGCCCCCCAAATAATAGTGCATCCACTGAAGTCATGACCAGGCCTCACGGCTAGTTAGACTGAGGGTCAATCCCACCCACTGAAGTGCCAATAGCAATCAAGGCTCAACTACAACATGAGAGCAAACTCAACCCCCACAACTGACACCCCTAGAGCACCTGGCTAAAGTGACCAGAGACCTCACAAGACCTTGATTATATAAGGTCACTCTGCCAAGACTGAGACATAGTAGCTCTACCTAATATGTATAAACACACACAGGGAGTGAGCCCAAAGAGGAAGAAAAGTCCCAAATGAAAGAACAGCACAAGACTCCAGAAAAAGAACTAAACAAAATGGAGACAAGCAATCTACCAGATATCAAGTTTAAGACACAGGTTATAAGGATATTCAATAAGCTTACAGGAATAAGAGATGGGCTCAGTGAGAACTTCAACAAGAGAGAGAAACCATAAAAGAACCAGTCAGAACTGAAGAATAGAATAACTAAAATGAAGAATATATAACAGGCAATCAACATCAAATTAGATGAAGCAGAGGATCAGTGACTAGGAAGACAAGGTAGCAGAAAGCAACCAATCTGAACAGCAAAAAAGAAAAGAGAAACCAAAAAATTATAGTTTATAGAACCTCTGAGACAACCTCAAGTGTACCAGCATTCACATCATGGGGTGCCAGAAGGAGAAGAGAGCGAGCAAGGGATTAAAAACCTATTTGAAAAAAATAATAATGATAAACTTCCCTAGCCTGGTAAAGGAAGTAGATCTACAAGTCCAGGAAATGCAGAGAGCCCCAAACAAAATGAACCCAAAGAGGCCCACACCAAGACACATTATAATTAAAATGCCAAAGGTTAAAGACAAAGAGAATCTTAAAAGCGGCAAGAGAGACAGTTAGGTACCTACCAGGGAGAGCCCATACAACTGTCAGCTGATTTCTCAACAGAAATTTTGCAGGTCAGAAGGAACTAGGACAAAATATTCAAAGTGATGAAAAGCAATGACTTACAACTAGAATTTCTCTACCCAATAAGATTATTTTTTAGAATTGAAGGAGAGCTAAAGTTTCCCAGTCAAGAAGAAGCTAAAGGAGTTAGTAATCTCCAAACCAGAATTACAAGAAATGTTAAGGGACTTAAGTCAAAGGAAAAAGGATAAAAAATATGAATAAGAAAATATAGAGAAAATTTCTCAAAGACAAAGGCAAACACTTAATAAAAGGCAATTACAACAATAAATGAATATACACAAATAAACATTCACACAAAAGGAGTAAAAATAATGGCTAAACCATACACATGACCCTGGCTGGTTTGGCTTAGAGGAAAGAGTTGGCCTGCAGACCAAAGGGCTCATGCAGGAGGCAACCAATTGGTGTGTTTTTCTCACATAGATGTCTTTCTCTCTCTCTAACTCTCCCTAAAAATATTCATGGAAAAATATCCTCAGGTGTGGATTAACAGCAACAACAACAAAAAAACATACACATGGAAGTGATGAGTAAAAATTGTAGTGATTTTAGAATGTGTTTGAATTTAAGCAGCCATCAACTTAAAATAGACTGCTGTAAACATAGCCTGATATATATGAAGCACATGGTAAACACAAATCAAAAATCTATAAATATATACAAGAAATAAATAGAATGGAATCTAAACACAACGCTAAAAAAGGTCACCATACAAGAGAGCAAGAGAATAAAAAAGAAACAAAGAAATATGAAAACAATCAGAAAACAATGAGTAAAATGTTACTAAGTACATATCTGTCAATAATTACTTTAAATAGAAATGGACTAAGTGCTCCAATCATAGGTTGGCTGAATAGATTAAAAAAACAAAAACAAAAACACATATGCTCTCCAAGAGACCCACTTCAGATTGAAAGACACACACAGACTGAAAGTAAAGGGATGGAAAAATATATTTCATGCAAATGGAATGCAAAAAAGCTAAGGAAGCAATATTTATATTAGACAAAATAGACCTCAAAACAAAAACTATACTAGACAAAGAAAGGCATTTCATAATGATAAGAAGATCGATCCTACAAGAGATATAACTCTCATAAGCATGTAGGAGCACCTAAATATGCAAGTCCTGGTGGATAGAAAGGGAGAGATCTACAGTAATACAGTCATAGTGGGGGACTTGACCACCCCATTGATATCAGTAGGTAGATTTTCCAGACTGAGAATCCGCAAGGAAATAGCAGCTTTAAATAACACATATCCCAAACGGACTTAATTGTTATTTTAGGACATTTCACCCAAAAGCAGCAAAAAATATCTTTTTCTCAAGTACACCTGGGATATTTTCCACCTACATTCTGGGAGTGAAAGGGATGGGCTGGTGGGAGCTGAAGAGGGCTTTCTGCTGGGGGCCATTGGGAGGGGCTCCCTGAGGAGCAGGAGGAGCCCCCAGTCTTCCTTCTGGGACCAGACTGCTCTGCACGCCCAGCTCAACCAGGCCCATCTGGCAATGGCAGTAACCGGGTCCAGACTGATTTGGTCACTCCAGGGGTGGGGCAAAGCCCCTCCCAGCAGCTCAGCCACCCTTGCTTACCCCAGGGCACTGAGCCTTCAACCAAGAAGAAGGCAAAGGCGGGTCAGATGGGTGGGGGACTCAGGAAAGGGGGATGCTGGCTCTGGGCCTCTCAGAAGAGACATGAGAAAGATGTGTTTTATTTAATAAGCACCTAGATGAGCACCCTGATTGCCAGGCTCTGCTGTCAACATGCCACACATATCACTTGCTTTAGTCCTGAGACAGTGAGAGGTTAAGCACCTTGCCCTAGGTCACCCAGCCAGAAAGCAATGGAGTTAGAACTTAACTTTGGAGAGTCTGATTCCCAGGCCACATGCTACCCCAACATTCACAGCCTTGCAAGATGCCAATTTTGGGCTCACTTGTGAAAACCAGGCCCCAGTGCTGAGCGTGAGGCACCTCTGGGATCCCCACACCCATGCCACTCTAGAGTGGAAATGCAGCCTCTGCAGCAGCTCTGTCCTTTCCTGGGACTCACAGTTCTTAACCAGGTCCTGTACCCACTTGAGGGTGTCTATGTGGGTATCCACATGTGTGTGTGTGTGTGTTAGAATCTCAGTGTTTGTGAGTATATACATTCTGATGTAGGTGTACATGTGTCTCAGTACATGTGTATCCTGTACATACTGGCGCACATGTCCTGTACATGTGTGTGCTCATGCCTGAGTATGTACCAGGGTATGTGTACTGTGTCCCTGTGTGTGCACATGCATGTCCCAATGTGTGTGTGTACACATGTCCTGATGTATGCATGTGTCTAGGTGTGATGGGTGTCCTCATATCTCCATGCATGTGTGTGGCCTGTTGTACATATGTAACATGGTGGCATGTCTGTGTGTGCACCTCTGCATGTCCAGGTACGTGTATGTGTTGATGTGTATGTCTCTATGTCTCAGTGTGTAGCAGCTGTCCCCAGGGTGTATATATGTGATCTTGGTGCGTGTGTCTCCATGAGTGTTTTCTTTGTGAAAGTAGGAGACATGTGGCTTGGACAAGCACATCCAGTGTTATTCTGGATTCGGCAAATGAAAACCAGCACTCCCTGTTTTCCTAACCCCAGGGAGGGAAAGCAGGGCTCAGCGGGGAGGGCAGGGGTTATGAAAAGATGGAGAGAAGCCGCTCAGACATGCAAGAGGTTCCCGCCTGCCAGGGGCCTCCACCCAAAGGGTGGGCTGGGAACCACAGGCAGAGCCAGCATCAGACTGGGGGTTCAAGAGGGATAGTGGGGCTGCTTCCTCCCGCCCACGCCAGGTGGCCGAAGTGGAAGTTGCTGGCTGACTGAAGGCTTCCAAGGAAACCGCCTCCGAGCCACTGGAGGCCAAGGGAAGCGGAGGTGGCAGCACTGGGGATCCAGTAGAGTCGCTGCCGAGGCCGGGGCCTGTCTGACCATCGACGAAGGCCGACAGGCGCTTCATCATGGGTGGCTTTTTCTCAAGTATATTTTTGAGTCTATTCGGAACCCGGGAAATGAGGATTTTAATTTTAGGATTAGATGGAGCAGGAAAAACTACAATTTCGTACAGATTACAGGTTGGAAAGGTTGTTACTACTATTCCTACCATTGGATTTAATGTTGAGACGGTAACATACAAAAACCTTAAATTTCAAGTCTGGGATTTAGGAGGACAGACCAGTATCAGGCCATACTGGAGATGTTATTATTCAAACACAGATGCTGTCATTTATGTAGTAGACAGTTGTGACGGAGACCGAACTGGCATTTCCAAATCAGAGTTAGTTGCCATGTTGGAGGAAGAAGAGCTGAGAAAAGCCATTTTGGTGGTATTTGCAAATAAGCAAGACATGGAACAGGCTATGACTCCCTCAGAGATGGCAAATTCACTTGGGTTACCTGCCTTGAAGGACCGAAAATGGCAGATATTCAAAACTTCAGCAACCAAAGGCACTGGCCTTGATGAGGCTATGGAATGGTTAGTTGAAGCATTAAAGAGCAGACAATAATCCAGTCACTTCTGCTCTTCTGAAATGAAGACCACATCTCATGTCCCTTTGGAAATAGTTAAATGTACTTCACACTACTAAATGTTAGAGTTGTGTATGATTGTTGGCATATACTGGACTACACATTTGTAAAAATTTGAAAAATATTTGGTTGGAAGGATAACTCACCGTGATTGAACCAACTGACTGGTCTGTATGATGTAAAGTATTCCTTCCTTGCTTTCTTGTATTATTAAGGTATATATTCTATTTGTGTGGAATTCTTATTCAAATATAGTCCTATTAAAGACTGCACTCTTATTGAGGGAAAAAACCTTATTTTTGAATGTGACTGCAGATTGTTTTTATAAACACTAATAAATACCTTAGCTCAGATTTTTTTCCCTCTAAAATGGATTTTTTCCAAAAATTTGACTCAATAGAGTAGACTAGGAACATAGTGTGAGTAATATAGTTTTCATTTGCTCAGTAACCACTTTATTTAAAATGTTTCATTTAAAAGCTTTTGGTTATAGGCATGAAGTTGAAATAATTACTGATCTATCTCTGTAATTGTTATTTTATAGTTGAGAAAATTCAATGTATATTGATACCTAGCCAATTTTTACAAGAATCCTGTGATGTACTAGTAGAAAGGACAGGTTGTAATATAATGTTTTTGTTTCATGGACATGTCGAGTTTTGGATTGATAGCTTGGCTTGTCCAACTGCTAGTAAGCTGGGAGCTGGGCTCAAAGTGAGACTTCAGGGTCAGAAGCTGGTCCCATGAACTATATACCATATGTAAGTTCAAATGCTATAGCTCCCTACATAGAATTATGCTAACTGAAGTAGACTGTACATTTAAAATAATGCCTGTAAATTTATCTGTCCATACTAGTAGAGGTAGTAAAAACAGTCCTAAATGGTTATATTTTATAAACGAATTCACAACACATTAAAAAAAATTCACATTGAAGGAAATAAAGATATATTTTAAGCATTGTAAAAAAAAAAAAAAGAGGGGTGGTGGCTCAGTAGAGGGTCTGCCCATAACTGCCAGTCTTCCTTGATTTCACAAGAGTCAGAGCCCCAGGTCTCCACGCAGAAGCCTCTATTAAAGAAGCTTGGTTACACTTCAATCAGAAGTCTGTTTAAAACGTTCTCTCTCTTTTAAAAAGTTTCTTAAAGATAGAGAGATAATATTGTTCCCAAGCCTGTGACCCTCAGACAAAGGAATTCACTTTTCTAATGGGACTTTGACATTCGCTCATCTGGTCCCAAACTCAGTTTCCTCCTCATCTCCAAACAACCCTCCTAGTAGGTCAACAGCAAAGCTGGGAGCAGAAAAAATAGGGAGTGCATGACTTGGGAGAGGCAAAGCACCAGCGAGGAATGACTGACAGGCTGGGATCCACCAAAGCTAGGAAGTTCTGTTCCTCCAAAGGCACTACTGAGAGAGAAAACAGCAAAGAGCCCGTGGAATATGGCGCAGCATTGGGCAGAACAAAGTCTCAGCACACATGTACATGCCCATGTACACGTACACATACATACACACACACGTACATGCATGCATGCATGGCATGGATAAGTCTCACAGAGAACAAGGGAGAAAGAAGCTAGACTCCAGATGCACATGAGTTCATAGTGTGAATGTCAAGAGCAGGCAAAGTATGTGATGGCCAGAAAGGTCAGACCAGCTGTGACCTTTGAGGCCACCCATGAGAAAGGCCTTCTGGGAGCTGGAAATGCCCTCTATCTTGTCTGGGGGTGGTTACACAGAGGAGCACAGGTGTGGACGTCTGGTGGGATGCTGAAGAGCAGTGAGATCTCCTGGGTGACTGGTTTTAAGTGTAACTGAAAGCTCACACCCCCTTCTGCTGTGTGGGGCCCCGTGGGGCCTGGGACAGGCAGAGAACATCAGCAGGAAAAGTGGTGAGATCCGAACAGCTGGGGTTTGGTTAACAGAAGGTACCAATGTCTGTTTCTCAGCGTGACAAACACGCCTGGCGATGTAAGATGTTAATGGGGGAAGCTGCGCGAGGGTCTATGGGAAGGAACTCCCAATATTGTCTTTGCAACTGTTCCATAAATCCAAAATAAAAAATATATTAAAATACCCTGTCTTCTATCCCCTTCCTTCTCTCTCCCTACCCCCTCATTCCCAGCCCCTCTCTTCTTTCTTCCCACCATCTGTACCAAACAAGCCTGCTCAGTCCACGTGTCCAGCACACACACATCCTTGTGGACTGAATGAGAGAATGAGCAAATCCAGTCTACACAAGTGCAAGCTCTGGCCTAGAGGGACAAGACTCTGGGGGAGGCAAGTGACAGAGAGAAGATGCTGGGCTCTGAGCTAAGGGACCCACCTGCCTTTGTCACTGCATATCCCTAACAAGGGGTCAATCAGGGACACCAGCCACATACATAATACTTGGCACACGTCACAATAACCCATCAGTCCGCACATTCACTACACATTACTCCCACAGCACAGATAGGGAAACTGAGGCACAGAATAGTTATGTGCCCTGCCCAAGGTCGTGCGGGTAGAGAACAGAGCTGAGGCCTGAAGCTGGAAGTTCAGGTAGACTCTATGCTTTCAGCCACCTCACGATCCTGCCGAACACAGGAGTGAGCAAAAGGAAAGAAGGCAGATCAAGAAGATTTCAGGGACACTGACCCTGCTCAGTACTGGCTGAGCCCCAGCAGGTCCTAGATGGTGCTGGCATCCCTGGTGGCCAGTGTCACCTGCTAGGCCCCGAGCGGTGGGCAATGTCCTTTGAGGCCCAGCCTGGCTCTGACTCAGTGCCCGATTCCTATCTGTCCAACCACACAGTTGGCCTAGCACAGCCCCACTGCAAACTTTGGGGTCAGAGGTCAGGGGCCAGGTTCAGACCTGGGGTGAGCACACGCTAGAGATTTAGCCAGAACCCAACTGGCAGGAGGGACAGAAAGATCCTGCTGGAGATCCCCTGGGCAAGCACAGGGGTCTCCCACACTCCTGGGGCCCTGGCCAGCCCATCACTACATCTAGAGCAAAAGTTACCAGCTGTTGATGTGTATGTCTGCGGACCACTGGTGGTCCGTGAGGTCCGAAAGGTTAGCAACCACTGATCTAGAGTGAACTCTGAATCCTGGCCCACTGCTGGTCTGGGACAGCAGAGTGAAGAGTAACAAGGGACAGGGCCTTAAGCAAGTGAAGACACTCCCAGCAGGGGAGGGGAGAGCAGTATCACCTTAGGCAAGCTACCCAGCCTCCTCGGGCCTCAGTTTGCTCATTTGCAATATGGGAATAATAAGAGCACCTACTTCATAGACACCTTGTGAGGGTTAAAATAAGAACTGGTTGGCCTAGTTTTGCATCCTTTCCTAATCTCCAGACTCATTAAATGTTTGTTCAAAATGATAACACCAGCTCTTGTTCTGCATGCTCAGACTCTTGCCAGACACCAGCAGAAGTTTCTCACCGAGAGCCTAGGAGGGAATTACTCTTCCATCTCCATCTTATACACCTGTAAACAGGCTTAGAGAGATTAAGTCACTTGCCTAAGGTCACATAGCCCGGAGGAACACTGTTGTGTCTCAAACCCAGATCTCTCTGATCTTCTTCCACTGGCTCCCATGAGGAGCTGGCACAAAGCCTGAAGGAGAGCAGATAGCTCCCTGCATCCAAACAGAGGAGGGTCCTCATGGGGGCTGGGACAGGGTGCCAGGGATCCCCAGCAGCTTGCAGACCAAGCATGTCAAACTCAAAGGTTAACACGGGCCAAATAAACAAGACATGCGGCCCACCAACTGCAATTTTGACATGCTTGTTGGAGATCGTGGCATCTGTGGACTGAGGGACAAAGGCTAGGAACGAGAGCCACACCTCCATCTTCTCCTCAGCCTCCTCCACCTCTCCTGACTTGATGAGCACAGTCATGAGGACAATGTGAAGCTCGATGCCACAGGGGGCAGGGAATCCACCCACAGCTGCCTAAGGCTGTGAGAGGCCCAGGGGATCTCACAGTGGCTGCCCCAGGTCATCATGGAAGCTATGCAAAGCTCTGAGATGTACAGTAGGGCCATGTCCACGTTCAGACACTTTGGCCCAGTGCCTGCTGCCTGTGGTCTTAGGGCCCACAGGGACAACAGGGCCCAAGTCAAATACCACCTGGTTCAGAACCCAACTGTGCTCTGTGACTTTGGGCAAGGTTCCTAACTGCTCTGGACCTTGGTTTCCTTCTGCAACTGTAATTTAGAAATAATAGAACTACCTCCACACAGGTTGAGTTGTTGTAAGGATTAAATGAGCAAATACAGATAAAGGGCTTGAAATAGTAATCATGCATTAGCTACAATGTTTTCTAGCTATTCAATAAGACATTTGGGCAATGTTATTTTGCAGGGTCTATTTTTTTTCCTTTCCTATTTTGGAGTTGGTAAAATTTTTTCCAGTCTCAAAAATCTCTTTGAGAGCCTCTGAAAAACTCACAGGCCTGAAACCTGGATCTCGGAGGTCTGGTGAGCAGCCAGACTCTGGGAAGGAGCCCCAAGCTTTTGCCCCTGCACGTGGGGTCTCTACACCAGCAGGGTCCAGTGGTGGGTTCTCAGCCTGCCCAACAGAAGGGACCGGATGCCCATTGGAATGCTAATTGCCGCTCTCAGCAAGAGGGTCCAAGGCCAGGAAGGGAACAATGCCTGTCTTTATCCTGCCAGGCCCTTCAGCTTCTAGAGGGCTTGGGCCTCGTGGGAACCTCCAAGCTCCCTACTCAATCAATCGCCTTCTTGGCAGAACAGACATCCCCAAACCGAAGGACCAGTCAATTATCATGGAGAGGCGGCATCGCCATCATCCATCCCTAGATGGGGACCCAGGACAGTGTCCAGCCCACCCAGCCCCCAGGACCCCAGGCAGCTCCTGGTCCAGCACCCGTGCCCTACTCCGCCCTCCCCCACCCCCGTGTAAGGAGAGTCCATCACCAGTTGTTTCTGTGTGTAAAGGAAGGCTGCCAGCAGAGTCCCATCAGCTTATCCTGGAAGCCTTGGAGCTCGGACACCAGCGTCAGGAACAGCTCTGCCATATGGGAATCAGAGGGGCAGCAGGAGGGGCCCAGCGGTGGGGAGGAGGGTGGTCCCCAAGGGTCATCTCATCCAGGCAGGATGCAGAGAAAGGAGGCATAACACTAGCATTTCCTGCCTGAGATGTCATAGGCCCAGTGAGATGAGGGCGCACATCTGGCTTCTCACCACCTGCTATGAGATCCCTGCCCCTGGCCATGGGGCTGTTTTCATTCAACTGCACAAACACTCATTGGGCACCTGCTATGTGCCAGGCACTGCGATAGGGGGTAGGGACACAGTGTTGAAAAAAATAGACATGGTAGCTACATTTGTGAGCTTTACATGCCAATAAAAGCTCCATAAATGTTCATCAAGATTATCACCTAATTATATTGAGTCTTTGCATATCTCACATAGTTAGCGAGGTGGCAATCTTTTCCAAGATTTTAATGGGGGGAAAAATCAAGTATTTTTTCAGGATTATAATCAGTGAGGGCTAATAAAGGGTGGTTTGTGATTTTTGTCCCTTGTCTGAAGGCCTGACCAGCATGGCCTCTTAATGTCCAACAACTTACAAGGCAACAAAGGGCTCTCTACTCAGAACACACCCCCTCAGGTTTCAGGAGACATGAGGCTTGGTCCTGACTTCCTGGTGGCAGGTCCCATGCTTCCCCAGGTGTGGCCAAGGCCAGAACTGAAGCCCCCCAACCCCACCCCCCACCAGGGACTGAGTCAGCAAGATACAGACTGTGAAATAGGCCCCTCACTGCTCCCACCCTCTGTTCCTTCCTGCCAGCACATCTGTCCCCAGGGTGCACGCGGGATTCCCATCATGTGTCTTCTGTCCGTGGAGCTGCTGGCCGCCATGAGCTCTGTCCTCATTTCCTCATGCAGGACGCACAAGCCAGCCCCTGTGTGGGCCGACCGCCACCGTCACGACTGGCCCTGACCACTGAAGCCTCACAGGCTCTGTCAACCGCATGTGGAGCAGCTGCCCGGGGCACTCTCAATTCCAGGCCCGCTGTCTGTCTTCCAAATGGAGTGAAGCCCATGTCCCTCTGGCTGGCAGCTGCCTGTCCCAGCATCACAGAGACATTCTGGGCTCAGACAGGCGTCCTGGAGCATGTGGGCACACAGCAGGACGTGGCTGGGTCCTCCAGCTCAGAATCGAACCTGGGACCTTTCAGTCTGCAGGCCAATGCTCTATCCACTGAGCCAAACTGGTTTCGGCTGTTCATCAGATTTTTAATTCACTTTTTAGATTCACTTGTTGATAGATATGTATTTGTTGTTCATGATTTTTATCTTTACCTTTTTCTTCTTCCTCTTCCTAAAGGGTACCTTTCAGCATTTCATATAATACTGGTTTCTAGTTGATGAACTCCTTTAACTTTTTCTTATCTGTGAAGCTCTTTATCCGCCCTTCAATTCTGAGTGATAGCTTTGCTGCATAGAGTAATCTTGGTTGTAGGTTCTTGCTATTCATCACGTTGAATATTTCTTGCCACTCCCTTCTGGCCTGAATAGTTTCTGTTGAGAGATCAGCTGATAATTGTATGGGTGCTCCCTTGTAGGTAATGAACTGTTTTTCTCTTGCTGCTTTTAATATTCTCTCTTTGTCTTTTGCTTTTGGTATTTTAATTATGATGTGTCTTGGTGTGGTCCTCTTTGGATTCCCTTTATTTGTGGTTCTGTGTGCTTCCTGGACTGATAAGTCTATTTCTTTCACCAGATGTGGGACGTTTTCAGTCATTATTTCTTCAAATAGGTTTTCAGTATCTTGCTCTCTCTCTTCTTCTGGCACCCCCACAATTCTGATGTTGGTATGCTTGAAGCTGTCCCAGAGGCTCCTTACATTATCTTCACATTTTTGGATTCTTTTTTCTTCTTGCTTTTCCAGTTGTGTGTTTTCTGATTCTTTATATTTCAAATTTTTGAATTGATTCTTGCCTTCCTCTAGTCTGCTGTTAGGTCTCTGTATAATGTTTTTTATTTCAGTCAATGTATGTTTAATTTCTAGTTGGTCCTTTTTCATCTCTAGTTGGTCTTTTTTCATCTCCTCTTAAATTTATCCATCTTTTCTAGGAAATTCTTGAAAAATCTTATAAGCGTGGTTTTGAACTCTATGTCCAGTCGTTTGTTTTCCTCCATTTCTTTCGTTTGTGGTCTGTTCCTTTGTTTCTGCATTTTCACTATGCCAGAACTCCTGTGCTGAAATCAGCCTTATGATGCAAGACTTGCAAAACTGCAAAAGTCTCTCTGTTCAGATTGGGTGGGGTGGAGTCTCAGGGCTGAGCAGAGACAGCCTTGGCTTCCAGTCAGCCCCGCCCTATACAGCCCCTGGGTCTTAAGTATCTCTTGGTAATCAGTAATCGCTGTGGCCTTTTCTGTGCACATGCGCGGGTGCCTCCAGAACTCTGCCTTTCTGGTTCCCTTGCGTTCCAGGACCCATATGAGTCTGGGTCCCCAGGGTCTTGCCTGAAACTGGGGTTTAATGCAGTTAGAAGTGGCACAGTTGAGAGGCTCTGTCTCCCACCCACCAGAGATACAATCAGTAGTTCGTCCTCTCTGCGTGCATTGGTTTGCATGCCGCAGACTTCTGCCCTTTCTCGACTCCCTAAATTTCTGTGCACTCTTCCCTTTTCACAATCCAGACTCACCCTGTATGAGTCTTGCCTGGAGCTGGGATTCAATGCCATAGGATAAGGGGTTCTGTGCAGTTAGGAGTTTCCAACTCCCTCCCGCCAGAGGAAGCCAGCCAGACACACCGCCGCCCGCTCTCTCCATGCATGTGTCTCTGTACCTCAGTTTTTTTGCAGCTTTTCTGAGTCTCTTGAGCCCCTCTCTTTCCTTCTAGTTGTAGAATTTTCACTCAGCCAACTGTCCTGTGGTCTGTTCTGTCTTTTAGTTGTAGTTTTGAAATGGTTGTGTGAGGCAGCTGTTTAGGTGATTACCTATACCGCCATCTTGGTGTCTCCTTCCATTCAGGGCATTTAAGTCAAGTGTCAGTGACCTCTCATCTACTAAGTGGCAGAGCTGAGACTTGAGCCCAGGCCTCTGAGCTCCTAAATCTACACTCTGTTTAAAAAACGTATTTTATTTTATTGATTTCAGAGAGGAGGGGAGAGGGAGAGAGAGAGAGAAACATCAATGATGAGAGAAAAATCACTGATCGATTGTCTCTTAGAAACCCTTTACTGAAGATCAAGCCCACAACCCAGGTATATGCCTGACTGGGAATCAAATCATGACCTCCTAGTTCATAGGTCAATGCTCAACTACTAAACCACACTAGCCAGGCCTAAATTTGTACTCTTAACCAGTGTCCTCCACTTGAGGGCATAGAAAAAAAAGGAAAGAAAGAAAGCTCTGATTCATAGTGTTTGCCAATTTCCATGGTATAAATACTCACACGATGGCCCATTTCAAGCCATCTGTATGCTATTACTAAACACAGCTACAATCAATGCAAATAGCCTCATGTGCAAATATAACAGTAAAATAATTGCTGTTGAAGAATTTGAGCACTCATTACCTTTTTTTCTAATAGGAGTCATTTAATAGTAACATGAGATAATCTCATTTCTAGTAAAGGCTGTGGAAATTAAACTTTCGGGCTCTCTCAAGCGAGCTCTGGCACACACTGTCTCTAAAACACTGAGCTGCACACAGTTGGCATTTAAGAAATGCCTGTGACTTGGGCTCCCTATATTTAGAAGACCACCTGGTGGTCATGAGCTGTGCCTCCTCCAGCCTTCACTCCTGAGTGGTGCTCTTCTTAGCCATTCCCACCTACAGCCCCCCACATTGAAACCCCTGGGTCTTCTCTGCCAAGGGTCAAGCTGGGGAATGTGCTCTCTATTGAGCACAGAGTCCTGGTTTGGTTTCCAGCTTGGAAAACAAATCTTGCCTCCTGCCCACTTACAATGGGAGGGGCTGAGACATTCCCAGCTGCAGCCTTGGAGGTCAGTTCCTGGCAACCAGGTGGCCCTCAGCCTGTGGGGGTGGGGGTGGGGTGGTTTACACAGAGAGGGGCATGGAGCTGCTGGCATGCCCTGAGGCTTCCCTGAAAAGCCTTTTCAGGAACAAGGTCCTCAGCCATTCACCCTGGCACCAGGGACCTTTGGGATGAGAAAAACTGACTTCCTCTCTCACGTTGTAAAACCAGGACAGCCGCCCCATGCCCTCTGGGACCAGCACTGCCAGTCTCCAAGAGCAGAGGCACTGGCCCAGCCCGCCTTGTCCCAGCCACCTCTGCCCTTGGGGAAGTGCCCAGTTGGAGGTCAGAAGTGTGCTGAGATTCAGACGAGAGGAAGGAAGGGGCCTATCCTTCCCTGTGTTTCATGAGGTTTAGCACAAAATGGTTCAAGTACAAGCCATAGAACCACGCTTCTCAATGGGGCAGCCGTGCTCCCAGGAAACATCTGGCAACACATTGGGTTGTCACAACTGGGGTGGGGTGATGCTCGCAACCTTCAGGGCCCAGGACAGCCCCATAATAAAAATGACCTGGCCCAATTCTTACTAGAAGATGGCAGCATAGGTAAATACCTACACTGCTACCTCGCACAACAGTTTCAAAACTACAACTAAAAGACAAATGGACATCATCCAGAACCACAGGAAAGCTGGCTGAGAGGAAATTCTACAACTAGAAGGGAAGAGAGGGGCTCACAGAGACCCAGAGGAGCTGCAAAAAGCTGAGGTACGGAGAC
>PVJN01030673.1:0-25441 GCA_004026805.1 Lasiurus borealis | reverse complement strand
GGGGGTTGGGGAATGCCTGGGAGGGAGGGGGGGCAATGGGGAGATATGTATAAAAATTAATAAAAAATTAAAATATTGAGTGAGCATTAAAAAAATAAATTGACAGAGAGAGCAAGAAGCACAGAGCAAACATATTAATAGAAGGACTGAGAAAGCCTCGGACTCCTATCAAGGCTGATGGAAGATACTTCTTTCTAAAAGAAATTGGATAATGACTTAGAGGAGGTAACTTTTGTTACAAAAGTAAAGAGAGCAATGCAAGACTTCAAGGAACATAAAAACATTAAGAAAACAAGGCACTGCCAGAGAACCACAATAATTTTCATTTTATTCTTTAGCTTCAGAATTCTTGTTTCTTTCTTACAAATTTTATCTCTTTGCTAAGCAGCTCATTTTGTTCATGGGTTACTTTTCTGATTTCAACAAAATTTATTGGGGGGGGGGAGGTGCTCAAGGAACTTTCCCAATATAGCTACTTTGAATTCTTTATTGGATAAATTTTAAATATTGATGTCTTTGGGATTATATTTAAAGAATAAAATAAATAAAATGAAAAAAATATATGGGGTAAAAGAGAGAGGCATTCAAAGAAATACAGGGTGTACCAAAAAATGTATACACACTTTAATGGCTGATAGCTCAATTTTGAAAATGAAATGTATTTTAATAAACATTTCCTTTATAGTGATTCAAAATGTGTGTATATACTTTGGGGACACTCTGTCGTTTGATTATAAAAAGTATAATTAACGTGATAACATGCCAATACTGAGTTAAACGTTTTAGTGATATTATTTCATGATTGTTACAAAACATTTTCTTTACATACTGCAGAATATTTCAAGAAATAATTATAAGAATATAATGTAGATTGAAAAGAAAAACAAAGCTGATTTGCAAAGGTATTATTATTATTATTATTATTATTATTATTGTTAATCTACATTTTGTATCATACTTCATAGTTTACAAAGCTCTTTCACAATCATTAATAATAAATATTCTTAACTAAAACATTTCAAGTAAATTTGAATTTATTGTGAAAAATACTGAAAAGATAGAACCAATATTTAAATATGCCACATGAATAGTTATATTTCTGGAATTAATTGATTTAAATAAAACTATGAATTTTTTACTTTTATATACAGTATTGTCTATATTTATATATTGGTTCTTAAAAAGATGAGGCTTGGATATTTTTTCACATATGTCTCCCATTTTATTCATAACAAAATAAATGTTATCTTCTTTGTAAATTAATTTGAGTTTTGTGTCTCCAACATATTTAGGTATATAATCTGAAGCACTGTAGTTACTAAATAAGGCTTAGTTTCCTCGTTGCAAATTGAGAAGTTTGGATTAGCTGCTAAGACTGTTTCTAACTTTAACATCCTATATTCAAATATTTAGAATTGTTTTTGTACCATAATTGTCTTTGTACATCCAAAACTTTCCATCAACCAACTGTATTTCTTCTAATTTATGACCTTTCACTATCTAAGAGACCTTACCCACATGTTTAGTGAGTATACTTTCAGCCAAATGAAAAAAAATAAAATAAAATGAAGGCTGGAAGTTATGGATTCTAACTTTTCAGTTTTCATCTATATTCTAAATACAATATCATCCAAGTATCACTGAACACCAAAAACTATTTGTCTTTCAAATAGAAACCAAAATAATTATGCTGTAGAAATTGCAGAAAGCAGGATTAGTGGAGTGCACTTAGAATGAAGCACCTGGTGCACTCTTCCTGGTTTTTCAATAGAATCATTGAGAGGTATTGGTTGCTTCATTCATTCTCTGGTCTTTCCATTTGTAAAATAAAATTATGTATCTGGACCTTCAGATGGCATGCTTGTGTCTATTCCTTGGTCAGCTTTAGTTGTTGTTATTTCATGGTATGCGATTTCAGATGGCTCCTAAGCATCAGACTGGTTGCTCTCTTCTGAGCTGTAATAAATGGAAACAGTAGAATTACCTGGCCATCTCAGATGCTACAACCCCATAAAAAATAGGACTGCAGTGGCCTACTGTAATTACTAGAACCACATTCTGTGATATACAGTGTATGAGGGTAAAGAAAAGTTAAAGCTTCTTGGATTAAATTGGCATACCTGCTAACTCTTGTCCTTCCTGGAGTCACAGCTGCTGCTGTTAACCAACAACAAAAACAATATATGCCATTTTTTGAGTGCTTAACCTATCATGAATTTCATGTACCTTATGATATTTGATTCTCAGAACTTTAAAAAGTAGATGCTAGCCCAGCCAGTGTTGCTCAGTGGTTGAGTTTTGTAGACTTATGTCGTGACCCAGGAAGTCACAGTTCGATTTCCCGACAGGACTCGATCCGCAGTTGGAAACATGCAGGAGGTAGCCCATCAATGATTCTCTCTCATCATTCATGTTTCTATTTCTGTCACCCTTTTCCTTCTTCACTGAAATCAACAAAAATAAGGAAAATAAATAAGTAAATTAATTAATTAAAAAATAAAAATCAAGTAAAAAATCTGATGAACAGAATAAACTGGTGAGTATAATAGAATCAAGGGCATAGAAAGGGAGTGGACTGACAATTCTCAGGGGGAAAGGGCTGTAGGGGGTGTGGGAAGAGACTGGACAAAAATCATACACATATGGGCGAGGACAGTGAGGGGGAGATAAGGGCAAAGGGTGGGTGGAAACCGGGTGGAGGGGAGCTATGTAGGGGAAAAAGAGGAACAATTGTAATAATCTGAACAATAAAGATTTATTAAATTAAATAATAAATAAATAAATAAATAATCTATTTTAAAAGTATATGCTAATAATATCTTTCTGTTACACATAAGGAAACTTATCTTAGAAATGTAATTTTCTTTGGGGATATAAAGTTAAAATTTGGTGGGTCATGGATGGTCTGACTCCAAAGCCTGACTTCTTTATTACCAAACTATCAGACATATGAATGAAAATTGTTAGAGGACCTTTATACTTTGGGAAGTTTACAGTGAACGACATTTGTACCTTTGAAAATATAGCACTAAATTTTACAACTAAGTAAATTTCACAAAGGTGATAGAATACCATAAGAAACCAGGGCTAACATAAGATAACTTTAATCTGAAATAGCTGTAAGTAAATATTCTGACAGAGGGCTTAATAATATTAGTGGTGGCATAAGGCTATTATTACTAACAAAATATCTAATAAAATGTTCTCGCCAGGAACAAGTTGAGTAATTTATTCAATTTGATATTTTTAATGTACAGTGATAGAATTTAAAAATGAAAAACGAATGCTCTAGTTTACTTTCTTAACATTTCATATGATTTTTGTTTTTGTATTTAAAAGTCACACATTTTTTTTAAGTTCAGAGGGAAGATAAAAGCCACCTGGCCCAATACATAAATTTACAGATTAGGAAATGCATCACCCAGAGGTGACATTCCACACAGGAATTAGTGTCAGAGCCAAGAATAAAATCTTGATCCCTGATTGCTTGACTATTCTTCTTTATAGTATTTAAATTTTTTTATCCAATCCTTACTACTCAGCCATAAGAAAGGATTACATATTGCAATTTTTAACAACATGGATAGATTTGAGAACATTATGCTAAGTGAAATAAGTCAGGCAGAAAAAGCTAAGAACCATATGATTTTACTCATATGTGGTATATCAAACTGAAATTTATGAACACAAACAGCAATGTGGTGGTTGCCAGAGGGAAGGGAGTAAGGGATAAAAGGGGCCTAATATATGATAATGGATGATGATTTGACTTTGTGTGGTGGGCACACAGTGCAAAATACAGATCTTGTATCATAGAAACCCACACATGAAACCTATATGATCATACTAACCAATGTCACTCCAATAAATTTAATTTAAAGTAAGTTTAAAGTGTTAATTTTTTTCAATTACAGCTTACATTCAAATTATTTTATATTAGTTTCAGGTGTACAGCATAGTATTTAGATAATAATACACTTTATAAAGAGTTCCTACCAATATTTCCAATATCCAACTGGTTAGACAATTATATATTTTACAAAGTAATCCCCTGATATTTTCAGTACTTACCTAGTACCATACAGTTATTAGAATATTATTGAGGTATATTCCCTATGCTGTACTTTATATCCCTGTGAATATTTTGTAAGTGCCAATTTATACTTCTGAATCCCTTTACCTTTTACCTAGTCCTTCAGCCCATCCCATGCTATTCCACTCCCTCTCCTGACAACCATCAGTCTGTCCTCTGTATCTAGCATCATAGATATATTTTTAAAATTTTGTATTACTCAATAATATTGTAATAAGTATCTATGGAGGTAGGTGGATACTAGATTTATTGAAGTGATCACTTTGTAAGTTATAGAAATATCTCAACACTGAGTTGTATACCTGAAACTATAATTGACAAAATAAAATAAAAATGAAAAAAATAAAAAAACAATAATAATAATGCTAAGGAGATATTTTCTGAGTTCTGAATTTTATTTGAAACAGGCTTATCTGAAATCAAGTGCTCAAAATGACGATGGAAAATGGGTTTCTACAGTTTGGAAAATATGTCTTACTGATCTTTGTATCTCCTTACCACGTAACACAATGCTTGTCACCGGAAAGTTAATAAGTGTTTCTTTTTATTACATATTTTAAGGTTCAAATTTTATTCTCCATGAATTAAATATTGATTGGTAAAATATTAATCTGTACAGGATGGGTACGTTTACATAAACTGAGATACAAAATAAAAAATAGTTAATGCGTTTCTGCTGTGCCTAGTAGGTGCTAATGATAAAAGATTTTTCTTGCTTTCAAATATTTTATAAACTAGTTTAATCATGCTGTAACACAACATACTTATCAAATTAATATTGCTGGGGTCATTTTGTAAATACCAAGTGTGTGTCTACATTCAATGCTAGCTTCAACAGTCTGAGACAAATAGTTCTTGTTTTTATTTCCTTTTCTTTCATAATGTTTGGATCCACTTTTTAATGGTTACAGCCACTGACTTTCTGGGGCTTTCATTGTATCTTTAGGATAATATCCCCTGACTTTATGCTAAAAAGACTCTGAAGTAGCTGACTGTTAACTGTGACTAAACTCTCATTAGAAAGGGGTATTTAACTTTCCTTAAGAAGATGGTTGCAGTTGAGCTGGGGGGAGAGACCAAGGTCAAAGGTCACATCCTCTTGTGTGCAGTCTAAGGTAAGAGAGGTCAGAGACTGCTTTACTTAAAATGCTTGTAAATTTTAATGGCCCAATCTGTGGCTTCTATTATAGGGAGATTGTAGATTTTATAAATAATAAAATAGTTCAAAATGGAGGTATTTCATACTTCTATATAAGGCATACGTGCGAGTCTTGGAGTGATACAGGGAAAAAGTTGTGGGATATCCTGAGTACCTCAGCAATATCAGGAGCCAAAAATAATGCTTATGCTTGGAGTACCTTGGCCTTGGCAGTGTGCTTCACCAAGAGGCAGAAACAGATGGATAAAATAAAGGTAAATAAGCTCCAGGAGCTGTTTGAGGAGCAAAAGATTCTCATTAATGTCTTGGTTGGGATGGTGAAGAGACTCAGGGATAGACAAGAATAGAAAGGGAGAAGGCCCTGTTTCAACTTCAATAAAATCTGACAGTCTTCAATGGGGTAGAGGCAGAATGAGATATAGTCAGGTATGTACTTCTTAGGGCGATAAGCACTCAGTCTCAGAATCAGGAAGGAACTAAGGAAGAGGAGAAGACACAGATGGGTGTGCTTACTTTTGCTCAGGCTGCCAAAAGTTATTAGGAGGTGAGGGAGGCAAGTGAGGAAGCAGTTAAGGGATTACACCAAGAGGCTGCTGCTACTCCTGTGACTGTTGCTACTCCTGTGACTGCTGCTATACGGAGAGAGGAAAAGGGAGGAGAAGTGATTTCTGTAGGTGGGAACAATCAGAAGATAGCTATTTTCCCTTATTCTGGGCCCTTAGGGGTCTGGGTCCAGGCTAGTAAATTGCTACCCTTTAGTTTCTCTACAACCTCTTACTCATTCCTGCCTATAGTGTCTTCCCCAGGAGTAGCAGCAGAAGTTGTAGCAGTCCTCACTGTGAACAATTTCAGAACTAGATGAATGGCTAAACATGATGATACCAGCAAGTTTTTGCCAGAAAGATTTAAAGGGACAGTCTGGCGTCTGTCATTCTGCAAGCCATACCTTTAGGTGCAGTGTGGGAAACTGGGACTGTGACCTGTGTCATTTAATGAATTTTTCATGGCGAAATATGTATTTTAAATGTAATAAATCCTGCCTCACAGGGGAAAGTGAAAGCTCTCCCCCCAATTACAACCTCACTGAATGTTAACAAATTCATTTCCTAAAGTCCTCTTCTGATTTAGAAAAAGTGCATGTTCTTCATTAGATGTTATATAAACAGACAAGCAATTCATATATATATATATTAAAAAGTATTAGTGGGTTTTAGCTGTGAACCTTGCCATTTACAAAACAGTTAGCATTTTATCTATTTACTTTCAGCTCTAAGTATAACTACATATGTGAGTTATAATAGTTTTAAATAATTTTCTTATAAAAATAGAATCATTTTAAAAATTTAGTTTATAAATTTACTTTAAATGTTATTTTATTGATTTGATGCAGTTTAGATAAGGAGAAAATACAAATAAGAGAATAAAAATCATACAAAATGCCATCTAGAAAAAAATCTTTAGAGTTCAATTTGGCCAGTCTCACTATTGTTTGCAGACAGTCCTATGCACATACAAGAACATATGTACATGAATGCAAAAATGTGCTATTTTTATTTCTAAAATGTGATAAAACTGAACATGTATTTTGCAGATCTATATTAAAAATTACAATTTGGAAAAGCCAGGGACTCACATGCATACACATAAAATGCTAATCTAACCACCTAGAATCAATGCCTTTCAATGTTTAGTTGCAAATATTTTCTGTGTGTGTATACACATATACTGTAAATATACATACACCATTATTAAAATTCACTGTTTTCTTATTTCTAAAGTGAGAAATAACAGGGAAACAAAAGGAAGGAAATAAGTTTTATGTATAATCTCATTATTCAGAAAACCATTATTTTGCTCCAGATACCTATTATTTTTTGAAGTTTACATATTTTAAGGTTAAGAAAATAATAATGTTAAGCTAAACATTTATACATACTAGTATGCAGATATTTAGCTTAACATTATTCCCCATCTTTTGGGGGGTGATACTATTTATTAGACATGGCTATTTATTCTATAAATGGATTTGCTGGAAATTAGTTTTGTTATTTTATATTTTTCTTTCTTTGGTCCATTCAAAGAACCAGCTCTTGATTTTGTTTACCAGTTCTATTACATACTGTCAAATTCATTCATTTTCCTCCCATCCTTTTTATGTTCTTGAGAATTTGTGGTTGTTATTTTTGTTTGCAATCTAAATTCTTGATTTTATGCTCAGTTTTCTTTTTCCTGTAATGTATAAAGATGAGAAATTTCTATCAAGTGCCAATGTATAAATGTGTGTACATGTATATATGTGTGTATTTGTAATACACTGTGTATATACTGAGTGGCCAGATTATTATGACCACCCGATCAGTGTTTCGTTGGGACACCTTTTGCCTTCAATACTGTGGCGATTCTTCTTGGCACTGACTCCAGGAGATGTTGAAGGGTGATGTGAAGAATCTGACACCATGCCTGATGAATAGCACTGCCCAGTTCTGTGAGTTTTGATGGTTGTGGAAACAGCTGCCTGATGGCTCTTTTAATTTTGTGCCACAAATGCTCAATTAGATTGAGATCTAGTGATTGTGGGGGCCACCTAAGCAAGGTAAAGTCTCCCTCATGTTCTTAAAATCACTCCTGCAGCCGAAACTGGTTTGGCTCAGTGTATAGAGCCTTGGCCTGTGGACTGAAAGGTCCCAGGTTCAATTCCGATCAAAGGCATGTACCTTGGTTGCCAGCACATCCCCAGTAGGGGGCATGCAAGAGGCAGCTGATTGATGTCTCTCTCTCATCGGTATTTCTGACTTTCTATCCCTCTCCCTTCCTCTCTGTAAAAAATCAGTAAAATATTTTTTAAAAAATCACTCCTGCACAATATGAGCACCATGGCATGGTGCATTGTCTTGTTGAAAGAAGCCATCTCCATTGGGAAATGCCATCAACATGATAGGATGAACTTGATCAGCAATGATACTTAGGTATGTTGTACTACTCAGACATTGTTCCACATGAATTAAAGGGCCCAAATCATGCCAGAATAACATGCTGCAAACCATAACACTACCCCCATCAGCTTGAAGGGTTGTACTCATGCATGTGGGGTGCATGCTTTCATACTGTTTCTGCGAAATTCTCACTCTGCCATCTACATGATACAACTGGCAACATGATTTAGTGGAACACAAGGGGTTTTTTTTTTCAATGTTTGACTGTCCAATTTTTGTGTACCTGTGCAAATTGGAGATGTTTTATCTTGGTAACTGCAGACAGCAAAGGTGTTTGAACGGGCCCTCGGCTTCCATATCCCATATGATGCAGTGTATGGCAAATAATGTGTTCAGAGATCATTTGAGAGGATCCCTGATTAAGGTCTGCAGTAATTTGATGCACTGTTGCCCTTCTGTTGTCTTGTACTAGTCTTGCCACTCTCCGTTCTGCCCTAAGATTGACTAGTTGCTGGTGATCACAATTTGCACCCAGATTTTCAGCTGACAGTCCAGTCTATAAACACTTTAACAACAGCTTCTCTTGAACATTTAACGAAGTCAGCTGTTTTGCTGATACTTGCTCCATGGCTCTGAGTGCCAACAATCACCCCACATTCAAAGGCTGTTAAATTGTGTTGTTTACCTATATCTTTAGGGGAAAAAAAATCACTTCTACTATCGTGGTAAATAACCTGCTTCCCTATTTATAATGGTCTGGCCTTCTAGCAACTTCAGCACGAAATTATAGCTAATTTGCCTGCAAATGTCAGGTGGTCATAATAATCTGGCCACTCTTGTGTGTGTGTGTGTGTGTGAGTGTGTGTGTACATACTAGTGGCTGGGGGCATGAAATTCGTGCATGGGAGGGGGTGTCCCCTCAACCTGGCCTGCACCCTCTCCAATCTGGGACCCCTCGAAGGATATCCTACTGCTGGTTTACAGGGATCGGGCCTAAACCGGCTGTCGGACATATCCTCTCGCAATCTGGGAATGCTGGCTCCTAACTGCTCACCTGCTTGCCTGTCTGTCTGATTGCCCCTAACCAATCTGCCTAACGGCCTGCTCACCTCCAACTGGCCCCCGCCGCCTGCTCAGCCTCAAATGTTCCCCTGCCAGCTTGATCACCCCAACTGCCCCCAGTGCCAGTGTGCTCACCCCCAACTGCATCCCTGCCAGCCTGCTCACCCCCAACTGACGCCCCTGCTCTCTTGCTTACTCTTTCCTTCACTCCCCACTGGTTTACTCACCCCCAACTGCCTCCCTACTGTCCTGATCACCTCCAACTGACTCCCATTGACAGTCTGCTCACCCCAGTTGGCCCCCTTGCTAGTCTGCTTACCACCAATGGCCCCACCCCCACCAGCCTGATCACCCCTAACTGCTGTCCCATCCTGGCCTGATCATCCACAACTGCCCTCCCCTCTTGGCCACTAGCCTTTTCTACCTCAGCCCTGCCACCATGGCTTTGTCCAGAAGAATGTCTGGAATGTCTCCTGGAAGATCTCCCAGTCTAATTAGCATATTGTCCTTTTGTTAGTATAGATAGAGGCCTGGTACACAGGTGGTGGCTGGCTGGTTTTCCCTGAAGAGTGTCCTGGATCAGGGTGAGAGTTCCCTTGGGTGTGGGGCAGCCTGGGTGATGGGCCTGTGGTGGTTTGCAAGCTTTCCATGACTCCATGGGGTGAGGGTGCCCGCTGGCCTGCCTGGGTGAGGGGCTGAGGGCTATTTTCAGGCTGGTCACACCCCCAGCATCCCAACCCCTCCTTTTCTTCTCTTTTTTTTTTCAGGATCATCTTGAGTGGAAGCCAGGACCAGCTGGAAGCAGGTATCTGGGATTTATTTATCTTTTATAATTGAAACTTTTTGCCTTGAGTGGAGGCCAGGGCAGGCCAGGGTGGGTGGGAAGCTTGGCTTCCTCCATTGCTGGGGGCAACCCAAGCCTCCTCCTCGCTCCAGCTTTGTGGCTGCAGCCATCTTTGTTGGGTTAATTTGCATACTTGCTCCTGATTGGCTGGTGGGCATAGTGGAGGTATGATCAATTTGCATGTTTCTCTTTTATTAGTGTAGATATATATAATTTTTCCCCTGACCTGGGATTCTAATTCAATGCTACTAGTTAAATAGGTAAAATTTAAGGAAAGTGAATTTTACTTGTTAAATATTTGTTCCAAGTTTTCTGACTACATTTCAACTCTGTGATGGGTGGGCAATCACCACAGATTGCAGAATTTGGAGAACAAGCATGGTATATTTTAATACATGCAAAACTAGAACTTTTGCACTAAGTGTTTTCAATAACTTTCTGAATCTCTCATGTTTATTGAATACAGCACAAAATATTTTGATATACATAAAATGACTGCATTTGTGTGGTTTTTAGAAAGTACTCAATGTAAGGTGAATGTAATAAGTAGAATATACTGTGATGCAGTTTGTGCATTTTAAGACATCAATGTTCTGAAAACTTACAGAAACATAAAAATTAATCAACAGAAACTTACTGCTTTGGAAGTTTAAATGTCATAGTGAAAACATTTTTCCTACTGAATCTTGGTATGAATCATTGGCTTTTCTGATGTTTTAGGTTGCTTTTCAGGATTTTAAGATAATGACACACTCTGGTAATGGATCAAGTTTATATATTTCCAAAAGTTACTGAAATATCCATGTTTACTTCTCAAAATTATCTGTGGGGGCAACAATTAGAATAAAATGCCACTAATAAAATAGTCATGATGGGGGGCGGACCTGTGTTCTGCATTTGGCACATTAAAATGAAAATCAGGAATTTAATCATAAAATTTATTTGTCTTAAATTTTATTTTTCAATTGCAGTTTATTTTCAATACTATTTTGTATTGGTTTCAGGTGTACAGCATAGTGCTTTGACAATCATATATTGTACAAAGTGTTCCACTCAATATTTCAAGTACCCACTTGGCACTGTACATAGTTATTAAAATATTATTGGTTATATTCTCTATGCTGTACTTTACATCCCCATGACTGTTTTTTAATTACTAATATGAACTTCTCAATCCTTTCACCTTTTTCAACCAACATCCCAACCCTCCTCCCCTCTGGCAACTATCAGTCTTCTCTGTGTTAGAATTAGGAAGATTTTTTAAAGATCCTTGAAGGCAAGAAGTTTCAAATTTTCCTTTTAATTCATATATACTAAAGAGTGTTAGAGAGCTTTATCTGTAATCCTAAATGACATATGCTTTTAGATTTCTTACTCTTCCCTTGGAAGTAAGATTTCCAGTTAAATACAGGAAGTCCAGTTAAATTTGAATTTCAGAAAAATGAGTTTGTTTTAGCATAAACATGTACCAAATATTGCATGCATTTTTATTTGCTGAACCTGACAATGCCATCTGGAGGAAGACTTGCATTTATTTTCATTTACAAGTAAATATTGTATAGATTTTTCTGACAGGAGCATTTTGACTTATACAATTTGGAGCAAATTCCAGGATCCGTGGTTGAAGAGCCAAAAAGAAGAAAAAGAAAATGAAAGCTTCTGGACATCTGTCAACAATGAAACCTGAATGCATGAGTTGGGTATGACAATAAATAGCATGATATGGCATCCATGATGGGTAAAAATAGATTTATAAAGAGTAGAGATAAATTGGAAATATGTGCTCTTGCCCTGGAAGTCTCTTGCTCTGTCACTGCAATAGCCTAAATGGGATCTAAAATCATCTTACCCATTATCAGTAGCATTGCAGAAAATCTGTGCTGTACCCTACTGCCAGATTTTGGCTCCTTAAACTATTCTCCATTAAAAGCAACAAGGGCTTCTTGGATGACAGCTGGCACCAAATCTTGGAGCAGGAGAAAGCAAGATGAGCCTGGAACATAATGCCATTTACAGAAAGTGAGAATGCAGACTGGAGATGCAAGGAGCAGAGAGACCCAAAGAAGGCTTTCACCAGACAGAGTGATATATTGAACATTAAGAAAGAGGCCTGCTTGCCCTGGCTCTTTTGGCTCAGTGGATAGAGTGTTGGCCTGTAGACGGAATGTTCCTGGGTTCTATTCTGGTCAAGGACATGTACAAGGGTTGCAGGCTCCTCCCAGCCCCAGACCCTAGTCCAGGCTCCTGGTCCAGGAGGCAATTAATCAATGTATTTCTCTCACAGTGATCTTTCAGTCTTTCTCTCTCTCTTCTACTCTCCTTAAAAATCAATGGAAATATATCCTTGGGTGAGGATTAAGAAAATAAAGAAAGAAAAGAAAGAGACCTTGCTTGAAGAAGTTGAAGAAGTCTCTCACTAGACAGTGATAATCGAGCACTGAAAAAAGAAAATAAGCTACAGTTGCAATCAATTGCAACTACTGAGGCCATTAAAAAATAAATCTATTATGATACTGAAAATGTACAGGTAATATAAAGCATGCTGAAAGATGCTTGTAATGCACACAATAATTCCCAATATTGTCTATAAAAATGCTATATATTGATCGATCCAGTTTATGCAACTTCTATATTCAACTATTTTGTCAATGAAGAAGTTTACACCAATGGTGAATACATATGGATTATTAATTAATATATTAAAAGGTAGTAATTTTAACTTATAGAGAGAAAGATGTGGGGAAGTGCCAAGGTGAACTTTTTTTTGTAAAGACATACTATAGAATGACACATACAACAAGTGAGAGTCATACTCTTCAGAACAAAAATGTAATATTTTGGAATTGGGCCATCCATTGGGTTAGAGTTTGTAAAGACTTTAAAATATTGTGTGTGTTTTATTCCTAGAAATAAGATGTAATACATTTTTAGACTTAACATAATTTCTTGGTCAGCAAAATATATGAAGACACATAAGAAGTAGGATACTAGATTTTTTTTTCATTTTTGTGACCACATACTGAGTTTTCTTGATCAAGAGTGTCTTTGAGTATGATGTTTGTCTGATATTCATCTAGCTCAAGTATGTTTGACATGCTTGATCTAGCTAGTATGAACATAGCTAGCATAAATAAACCAGTTATTGTGAATCACACTGCCTCAAATATTCTGTGTGTTTCTATTGCCACATGGAAAAAATCTTGGAGAAAGGTAGGGTCAACATATCTAGGCTATATCAGTTCCCTTAAAAGCTGTACACCCTCCCACATCCCCCACCCCCACCCCCAAAAGCTGAACACCCATGAAGTTATTTTTGGTCTGCTCTTTTTCCTCAAATATCATTAACTGATCATTTTGTTTGTGTCTAATAAGAGTAAAAAAGTGCCGAGACTATAATACTCATGGATTCAGATATTACAAATTACGGGAAATTATAGGTTTTTAGATTGTAAATTTATTGAAAGCTATTTTTATTTTGAGAAATCATCTGATTTATCTATACCTTTGCTGGTATGAGACCAGTGTTGGGGTATTTTCGTACCCTAGTAACTAAAGCATTTAGGCAAATTATATAGATGATTGACCTAGGGTCAGAATATTCAGTCTCTAGATGTGCTACAAACAAGGAGTAATGCAGACTTGAGCTCCTCCCAGATATTAGAGTGTACTACTAGTACTCCGCCCTGCCAATTTATTCTTTCTTTTTCTTTCAGTGAGCTAAATAGCTAGGATAATATGCTTAATGCATTTCTTCAATCTGTATTCCATGTGTTGATGGAAAATTAGTTGCAAGTCTACTATTTCCCCCAAACTTCCCATCCCCCCAAAAAATTCCCTCAAACTGATTTACAGGACTAAGTCAAGCTATATCAAGGTGCATGCAATTTCATTTGAGACTGGGAATTCTCTTCTGGGCTAATTCAGGTTAATGGCAGAATTTAGTTTCTTGTGGTTTTATATGGACTTCAAGGGAGCAGGATATATATGTGAACAGCTGTTCATGGCATTTGCCTAATTCTGAATCAATATTTTAATCTTATTTTAAATATGATTTAATATTACTTTCATAATATCTTGCATTGAAAACCTGTCCATTGATTATCTTTGTCATTATCTTATTAAAGCAAAAATTCAGGAAAAAGTTTCGTAAATGCCATGAAATCAGTTTTCATTTCTTCATATTATCAATAAAATAGAGCTTACCCTGGCCACGGCACTCAGAATCATGTACAAGTCAATGACTGCAGTGGTGGGAGGTGTGGGTTTAACACTTGGGGCACTGGGTGTGCCCAGGGGTCAGGTGGGGCAGTCCTGGGGTGAGGTTTTCCACAGAGGCCTCTGGGCAGGCTTCTTGCTGTAGTATTAAATGCAGTCAGCAGGATCCACATCCCTTTGCTACCCTCTGATATCATTTGCCTCTTTCCTGATCTCCTTCTTCCCTCTCAGTCTTGGAGGTACTGCCTTAATACTCTGAGGACTGCTGGAAAGAAATGGGCTTCTCTACTAGTGTCCTTGACAGTGTCCAAACTCATAATTTTTTTTTCTTCAACGAAGGGTTGGAATCTTGCCTTGAGAAGCCTGAACCTCTATGAGGTTTCTCTCATCTGTGGGTGTCTGCCCAAGTTAGTGCTACCCAAGTTTACCTCTATGGCAGCCAAGAGGGGTTGGGGCCAGTTTATCAGTTTCTGCTGGTTTTGCAGCCACACTGTTTGCTTGCCTATTACCTGAAACAGATTGATGGGACTCCTCCTGTGCCCCTTGATATACTAGTATGGTGCTAGATCCCACAACTCCCACATAGGCACGTTTGTTTGTGGATGGATGCCAAATCTTAGGTGTTAAAAGAAATGGGGGTGGGGTGGGGATGTGATTGAACAAGGGAGGTCTTATGTAGCCATGATGCAGACGCTACACTTCTCATGTCACAATTTATTCAAGCATCTCCTGGTGATGGGAATTGAAAGTTTTGGCTACAACAAACAATGGGCTAATAGAAACTCTTTTACACATATTCTTATGCACTGTTGTTCTTATTTCTTTATAATATATGTACAGAATTGGAAAATCTACATGTGTTTTTTATTTCTTAAAGTCTTAGCAATTTACAGTTTCATCACTAGGTCCCCTTCCATGAAGAACCTTTTCTCTGCATTCTCTCCATCCCTCCATAATTTTAGTTGTTTGTATTGTTGGTTTGCTAGTTTTATGAGTATAGATGTAGCCTGTTTTCCAGAATAATGCATGTTTAATTGAATGCTTGAGATGTTAAGTATAATTTTACAAATTTGTTGGTCATTTAAATTTTGTCTCCCATGGAATGTCTGTTTTTATCTGTAGCACATTTTATAGTGAATTATTTGCCATTTTACTTTTCAATTTATAGGAACTTTTTATATATTAGAGGTGTGATTTATGTTAAAATATGTCCTCAAGTTCTGTTTGTCTGTTAAGCTGATCTGTTATATTTTATCATAAAAAATCTTTACTCTTTGCACACCTAAAATGATTACCCTATCTCATAGCTTTTAAGTGTTTGATTATTTAATACGACCTTCTCTACCTCCAAGTTCTTTCCTTGCTTTTTTTAAAGATCTCTGATCCACCTGGAATTCATTTTTGATTATGGTATAATGCTGGAATACAATACTCTTTACTTTCATATGGATAACCAATTATGCCAGCATATAATATTAGATATTTCCTTCCCTTGAGTTGAGACTAGTGCTCCTTAATTATTAAATAATGATATATTTTCTGGAGACTTGGTGGCATTCAACTCATCAATTTTTTAATTTAATTTTTATTGAATACTTTATTTTGATATAATTTAAAACTTTTAGTAAGTTTTCAAGAATAGTATAAGTCATGCCCATATATCCTTTACTCATATTTACAAATTATTTCCTGTTGAAGTTTGGTAGATAGTCTTTATCATTTAGTTTCATGACATTAATATTTTACTTCCAGTTTTTGTTTTTAATGAGAAATGTATGCTAAATTTTTCAAATGCCTTTGCCTTTGTTAATCATGTTTTTGTCTTTTAGTTTGTTTATGGATTTTCCTAAAGTTGATTAGTTTTTGCATTTAATAAACAAATTGTACTTGGTCATGATATATTCTTTGATGCACTAGTAGCTCTAGTTTTTAACATTTTGTTTATAATTTTTGCATCTGTTTTTAGAAGTCTTAGAGTTCTGCTTTTTTTCTTTTAGACTATCATTATGAGAATACCTTTTTTCCCACAGCATGGAAGCTACTGAAGGAGTTCCATCAGTTTTCAGAAAAAGTTATTCTGCTTTGCAACTGTTGCAGCAGTTGCTAAAGAGATAAATGACACAGGTTCTAACCAGGCATTCTTCCTCCAGGGCTGAGTAGAATAACAAAATAAAAAAATATGATGAAGGAGACGCTTTGTACACTTTTCTCACACTATGGGAGGAAGGGAATAGAGATGCACTTTGTGAGAAGTTTATCTCTGGAACAACAAGATTGGAACTCTAGCAGGTTTGGCTCAGTGGATAGAGCATTGGTCTGTGGACTGAAGGAATCCAGGTTCAATTCAGGTCAAGGGCACATGCTCTGGTTATGGGCTCTATCTCCAGTAAGGGGTGTGCAGGAGGCAGCCAATCAATGATTCCCTCTCATCATTGATGTTTCTCTCTCTCCCCCCCCTCTTCTTTCCTCTCTGAAATTAATAATATATTTTTTAAAGATTGGAAATCATTTGGACTCTATAATGATCAATTTTATGGAGAAATGGAAAGTGTTGGGCATATCCTGTTATTTGTATTATTCTGTTTTTCTCTGATTAACTTTAAAAAATCTCACCTGAGGATATGTTTCTTTAATAATTTTTAGAGAAAGAAGGGGGAGAGAGATGGAGGGGGGAGAGAGAGAAAAGGGAGAAACATTGATCTGTTGCCTCCAATCCGTGCCCCGACTTGAAATGAAATCCACAAACTTTTAGTGTCTGGGGACAATGCTCTAATCAACTGAGCCACAGGCCAGGGGTCCGATAAATATTTTATAAGTTTATTTAGTGAGTTATATTAGGTAATTGAGCGTAGGTAAAGATGGGCAATAGAAAAGGTTATTTTCTGGCCCGGTTAATATTAAGAATGTACATTTGGCTGATATTGCCATTTGAGTGTTTATGTCCTTAGTGGATATACTATGATAGTATTCAAGGATGTGGGGTATGACTAAACACTTATTTCATTAAAAGGTAGTAAAAAGATGGACCACTCCTGCACTCGGTCAGCTCAGTTTCAGTTTCTCCTGAATCCTCTTCCCCTGGCTTCTAAGTATTTACCTCCTTTAGGGTTTTTCAGTCTTCTTCTCTTCTCACTCTGTACTTTCTCTGGGAATAGATGTATCCCCCCTTTTCCACTTTTCACCTAAATAGTGTGTTCATAGGCATATCTAAAGACCTGTATATTGAACAAAATGTACCACAACCTGTTATAAACAGAATTCATTAACCCTTTCAACTTACTTTTAAAGTTATGTTTCCTTGATTAATTTTGAAATCCTGAATTCACTTTTGATTATTTTCTCTCTCAGCCCCCCATATGAAATCAGTTACAAAGTCCTGATAAGACTCTCTTGTGGCTTAGTTTTTTTTTTTTTTTTTAATTCTCGCGGCCTCTACCCAAGTTGAGATCAGTATTCTCTCTAGTAAGGTGTGCTGAAATATCTTTTTGAGTAGTCTCCATGTCTCTAGTCTCTTATTGCCACCTTCCTCCCTCAGAATATACTCTCCAGTTTCAGCCAAAGTAATCATTCTGAAACAAATTTGAGCATGCCCACACTCTGATTAAAAAAAAAAAAAAGCCTTGAAAAAAAAAAAAACGGTGGCAGAATAGACGGACATGTCTGGAGCCTTGTCCCTGAGCAGACAGAGAGAACAGCTGAGGGTCACAATGGGAGTGTTTGTTGGCAAGTTAAGGGACAGTTGTCGTTCAGGAGAAGGTGGAGGACTGCTGGATAGGGCTCCTCTCACCAGGCAGCCCAACTGCCATGGGGTTTATTCCCCTGGAGCCACCAGCATGAACGCAGAGACCTTGCCATCTTGCAGGGAAAAGTGGATGTTTACAGCAACCTGAAAAGCTACAGCTGCGGAACCCACGGAAAAGCTGGGAGACCCAGAACACCACTCCCCATTCTGAGCAAGCAATCAAATCCTGAGGAGCTCCATATGACACACGGAAAGGTCACATTTTGCCTGGGATAAGGTGAGGTCTCTGATCCTGCAGAACAGAGAGACGCACACACTGTGGGAACTGGACAGGGGGAAAGCTGCACCTACAGAAATCCGTGGATGTGGGGCAGGGTGTGATCCCTGAATGTGGAAGGGGGCCCTCAGAACTATTAACAGAGGGGATCACACCCTGCCCCACATCCATGGATTTCTGTAGGTGCAGCTTTCCCCCTGTCCAGTTCCCACAGTGTGTGCATCTCTCTGTTCTGCAGAAGATAGAAATTATATCAAGCATTTTCTCAGACCACAGTGCCATAAAACTGGAAGTCAACTATAGCAAAAACAATAGAAAGAAATCAAACACATGGAGACTAAAGAGCATGCTATTAAACAACGACTGGGTAACCAGAGAGATCAAGGAAGAAATAAAAAACATCATGGCAACAAATGACAATGACAACACAACAATACAAAATTTATGGGACACAGTGAAAGCAGTCTTGAGAGGGAAGTTCATAGCCCTACAAGCCTACTGCAAAACAGGAAACAATGGTAATAAACCACCTAAACCTACAACTCAAAGAGCTAGAAAGAGAGCAACAAGAAAAGCCCAGTGTACTCAGAAGGAAGGAAATAGTGAAGATCAGAGGGGAGATAAACAACTTGGAGACCAAAGAAACAATTCAAAAGATCAATAAAACAAAGACCTGGTTCTTTGAAAGGATAAACAAGATTGATGGACCTCTAGCCAGGCTCATCAAGAAGCAAAGAGAGAAGACCCAAATAAACAAAATCAGAAATGGAAGAGGAGAAATAACAACACACCCTGCCGAAATACAAAGGATTGTTAAAAAATACTATGAACAACTCTATTTCAACAAATTGGACAACCTGCAAGAAATGGACATTTTCCTAGAAAAATATAACCTTTCAAAACTCAATGAGGAGGAAGCCAAACATCTCAATAGTCCAATAACTGTGGAAGAAATTGAAGCAGTCATCAAAAAGCTTCCCACAAATAAAAGCCCTGGACCAGATGGCTACACAGGAGAGTTTTACCAAACATTCAAAGAAGAATTGAAACCTATCCTCCTCAGACTATTCAAAAACATTCAAAAAGAAGGAACACTTACAAACTCCTTCTATGAAGCCAGCATCACCCTTATACCAAAACCTGATAAAGACAACACAATAAAAGAAAATTATAGGCCAATATCACTCATGAACATAGATGGCAAAATCCTCAACAAATTTTAGCAAATTGGATCCAGCAGTACATGAGAAAGATCATACACCATGACCAAGTAGGATTTATCCCAGGAATGCAAGGATGGTACAATATACACAAATCAATAAATGTGATACATCACATAAAAAAATTGAGAAATAAAAATTACATAGTCATATCAATTGATGCAGAACAAAAGCATCTGACTTAATCCAACACCTTTTCTTGATAAGGAATCCCAGGAAAGTGGGAATAGAAGGATCATACCTGAATATTATAAAAACCATATATGATAAACCCACTCCTAACATCATACTCAATGGGCAAAAACTAAAACCATTTCCCCAAAGAACAGGAACAAGACAGGGATGTCCACTATCACCACTCCTGTTCGACATAGTACTGAAAGTATTAGCCATTGCAATTAGACAAAAGAAGAAATAAAAGGCATCCAATTTGGAAATGAGGAAGTAAAGCTGTCCTTACTTGCAGATGACATGTTACCGCACATAAAAAAACAGGAGGACTCCATCCAAAAACTAATTGACTTAATAAATGAATTTGGCAATGTAGCAGGATACAAAATTAATTCCAAGAAATCCATGGCATTTCTATACATTAATAGTGAAATTACAAAAAGAGATACTAAAAAAGCAATCACATTTACCATGGCACCAAAAAAATTAAGATACCTAGGAATAAACCTAACTAAGGAGGTAAAAGACCTATTCGCAGAAAATTACAGGACACTGAAAAACGAGATATAGAAAGGTGTAAACAGATAGATGAGCATACCATGCTCATGGATTAAGAGAATCAACATCATTAAAATGTCCATACTACCCAAAGCCATCTATAGATATAATGCATTATCCATTTAAATACCAACTATATACTTCACAGTTTAAGAAAAAAACTCTCCAAAGATTCATATGGAACAAAAAAAAAAGACCCCAAATAGCCACAGCACTCATGAGAAAGAAAAATAAAGTGGATGGGATATCAATACCAGATTTCAAGCTATACTACAAAGCAACTGTTCTCAAAACAGCCTGTTACTGGCATAAGAACAGACACATAGAGGAATGGAATAGAATAGAGAATCCTGATATCCACCCAAACCACTATGCTCAATTAATATTTGACAAAGGATGCATGAACATACAATAGAGTCAAGACAGCCTCTTCAATAAATGGTATTGGAAAAATTGGACAGATACATGCAAAAAAATGAAACTAGACCACCAACTTACACCGTACACAAAAATAAACTCCAAAAGGATACAGGACTTAAACATTAGACGAGAAACCATAAAAATACTAGAGGAATCCACAGGCAGCTCAATCTCAAACATATGCCAAAAGAAGTTTTTCACTGATACTGCTTCAAGGGCAAAAGAAGCTAAAGAGAAAAAAAAAATGGGACTACATAAAAATAAAAAGCTTTTGCACAGTAAAAGAAACCACCAACAAAACAAGAATACCCACTCTATGGGAGAACATATTTGCAATTGTTATCACTGATAAAGGTTTAATCTCCAACATCTACAGCCAACTTATACAACTTAATAAAATGAAGATAAATAATCCAATAAAAAATGGGCAATGGAACTAAATATAACCTTTTTGAAAGAAAATAGAAGGAAGGTCAAGAGACACATGAAAACATGTTCAAAGTTGCTAATTATCTGAGAGATGCAAATCAAAACGATAATGGGATACCATCTCACACCTGTCAGAATGGCAATCATCAACAAATCAACGAACTACAAGTGTTGGTAAGGATGCAGAGAAAAAGGAAGTCTTGTACACTGCTAGTGGGAATGCAGATTGGTGCAGCCACTGTGGAGAACAGTATGGAGTTTTCTCAAAAAACTAAAATTGGAACTCCCATTTGAGCTAGCAATCCTATTCTTAGGAATATATCCTAAGAAACTGGAAACACCAATTAGAAAGGATTTATTCACCCCTATGTTCATAGCAGCACAATTTACAATAGCTAGAATTTCGAAACAGCCTAGGTGCCCGTCAGCAGATGAGTGGATCAGAAAACTATGGTACATCTACACAATGGAATTCTATGCTGCCATAAAAGAGAAGGAATTCTTACCATTTGCAGCAACCTGGATGGAACTGAAGAGCATTATGCTAAGTGAAATAAGCCAGTCAATGAAGGAGAAACACCACATGATCTCACTCATTTGTGGATAATAAAGAACAGTATAAACTGATGAACAAAAAGATAGATTCAGAGGCAGTAAAGCATCAAACAGACTGTCAAATTATAGCAGGAAGTTTAGGGAGAGGTGGGGTAGATTAGAGATCAAGCAAAAGACTTGTGTGCATGCATATAAGCATAACCAATGAACACAAGACACTGGGAGTTTAAGGTCTGCCTGGGAGGGGGGTCAATGGGAAGACATGTATACATGTAATACATTAATGAAAAAATTTTTTAAAAGCCTTTAATGATGTCCCATTGTTCTCAGAACAATGTTCAAGGCTCTTAGTTGGTCATTGAGTGCCTTCGTTTTGGTCCCAGTGTGCCATCTCCACTCTATTTGCTGACATTGGTTCTTATCACAGTGAAAGTGCCATAAAGCATAACAGAGACTTTGTCTTACTCGTTTGTATCTCTGGTGCCTAGAAGAGGGTTCACATATAGGCACCCAGTAAATATTCATTGAATGAATGCTCTACTTCTTACCAGACAGATGCTTACAAGTACCCTATACTTTGACATCTCTGGCCCACGGCTCCCAGAGATCTGCATAGGCCTACTGGCTGCCTGTTAGACTCAGTCACTGAAAGAGCCTCTGATGGTACAGTTGTAGCATGAGGTAGGTTCTCAGCGAGTCAGCTGATAGTGGGCGAGCAGTGCTCACCAGATTTATACAGATTCAAATTTGCATTAGGGCTGGGTCTGAGACCACTCAGCAACAGACTTAGGGTATACCAAGAGTAGCTGACATCTACCCAAAGAACTCTGTAGTGGGGAGGAGGCTCAAGGTGTCAAGGGTGTGGCCAGCAAAATTAGTCAGGCTCAAACAGACCAATATTTGGCTATGTGGAGTCAGGGCTGTGCACAAGATTGGTTGACCTGTCAGTGCTGGTTAGGTATATGAGGGATAAATGGCCCTCACCCAGAGCCACACCACCCACTTTTCCCAGAGTTAGCCCAATCTCCTGGAAAGTCTCCTGCAGGGCAGGACCAGGTTGGCCATAAAGTACTGACAGCATTGCAGAGCCAGGGCCATCTGAGTCTCCATTTGAGAGGGTGGAGCTAGTGTTCTCCTATGGGGCTGTGGGATTGCTAGTGTATCTTCTGTGGGGGTGTGATGCCACTATACTGACTCTGTAAGGCTCTACTGTTCTAGAGTGCAGGGCTACACTGGTTCTGGGAAATGGAGGACTATGTACAAAGACCAAAAAGAGGTAGGGCAGTGTAAGGGAGGGAGAAATGCCACACTCTGGCACTGAGGATGGGAGTGTTAATGCTATAGTTTGTGGGTTTTTGCTCTGAATTCTCAGGAGGGTAGAGGTCAATGGGGCACCAGTGCTCTATCTCACCAGGAGGCCACTCTGGCCTTAAGAGGATTGGGTGTCACTGTTCTAGGACGCTGCTCTGGCCAAGGGTCATGGGGTAGGGGAGCTCTGCTAGGCCCCAAGGGGTGAGGGAGGAGTTGGAGGGGTGAGTCATTAGTGTTCTATTGCAAGGAGCTGCTGCTCTGGCTAGGATAGGGGCCCTGCTTTAGCTGGTAGGGCAGCTGCTCTGGCCAGCAGGGCCTGCAGGGCATGCTGCTCTATTGCAGGTCTCTACTTCCCTGATCTGCATGCCCAACAGTGTGTGTATGTTGGGTGGGGACGCAGGGCTGGGAGAGATTCTGCTCTAGTGTGCTGGGTTTCTGTTCTGACCCCAGAAAGGGGGTGGAGGTCGGGTGTAGATGCCATTGCTCTAGCTGTCTGTCCTGCCTGGTGAGGGAATGGGGTCAGGTTGGCACTGCTCCTGAGATGCCTCTATACTGCAGTGTGCAAAGTTTTATTACAAAGTCAGTTTCTTAAAAATATATTTTATTGATTTCAAAGAGGAAGTGGAAGGAAGGGAGAAATAGAAACTTCAATGATAAGAGAGAATCATTAATTGGCTGCTTCTTTCACGCCCCACACTGGTGATCTAGCCCGCAACTCAGGAATGTGCCCTGACCAGGAATTAAAACTTAACCTCCTGGTTCATAGGTCTACACTCAACCACTGAGTGACTCAGGCCAGGCAGGTTCTTAAAAACCTAAATTAATTCAATGGCTTTATAGGGCTGAGATTTCTGTCTCCCATTTGGGAGCCACAATTAACATATACAGACCTCTTTCTGGTGTTTGTACATAGTCCTCCATTTCCCAGAACCAGAAATGAGGTATCAAATCCTTATGCTACCATCTCTCAGACTCTTCTTCTATCATTTCTGTACTTTAAGATCCATAAATTAATTGCATCTGCAAAGTCCTTTCTGCCATGTAACAGATCCCAGGAATTAGGATATGTATATCTTTGGCAAGCCATGATTCTGCCTGCCATGTAATGAGAGGTGATAGGTGATTTGTAAGAAAGAATAAAATATTGGATTTGGCAGTTAACTAATTCTCTAGTGTTTAAGGTGATGCATGGCTCAGAATTATTATAAAAACACATACTACAAAACAGGACATGGAGAGTGGTGGCACCATTCCATGAGTAGAAATGGGCCTATATGCTGGGTTGTGGGCTTGATCCCTAGTAGGGGGCATGCAGGAGGCAGCTGAGCAATGATTCTGTCTCATTACTGATGTTTCTATCTTTCTCTCCTTCCTCTCTGAAATCAATAAAAATATTTTTTAATGGGCCTATATGGAGAATATTGTGGTTTGAGGTTCACTAAAGGTTTCCCATAGTTGTGTTTGGGATTATAGCATGTGACATAGTCCTGCTGCCAACTGAGATGTGATATTTATTCCTGTGTCCTGTGATATAGATTGAATTAAATTGAATGCTGGATTTTTTGTAGTGTTAGTCTGAATGCCAAATCTACATTGAACTGAGAAGTGGGTTGGGGGGAGGAGGATTTTTCATGAGACTAGCTGCAAATTACATGAACATTTCTCAGTGTTGAGGACTCAAAAATCAGATACTCTTCTGACTTATTGCTCTGAGTTCAGTCTTTATTCTTGTGCTCAGATTGCCTACTTCAATTTTTCTTTTATCTCTATAACTTAACTAACATCTTATCACATTATTGATGTGTTAACAAAAATAATTTTTGCACTGATTGCCTGTGTTGCTGGAATTGGGGTCCAAATCAGTGGTAGGATTTATGGTGCCAGAGGTTAGCAACAAGAAAACACAGAACAAGGAATTTATCAAATGTCACAGAGGTTTCTGCAAGAGTTCTTGCCCTACACAACGTGGGTAATTTTTTTTTTGTCTTTTCACAAATTGAATTTAGGCTTTGATAACAAGCTGACTTCTCTGCATTAACTTCTATTTAAATCCTAGTTTGTATTTTTCAAAACAGTCCTCAGAAGGATGGTAGACTTTGTCACTGAATATCAAATTTCAAAGATCTGCAGGCCTAGTATTGAATCCCTTGGTTCAGAAGAGTTTATCTTCTCCCAAGAAAGCTAAATTAAATGACATTGGCCTGTCTAAGGAAGCAGATAGACTCCTAAGCAAGTACTCATTTTTTTCTTACTCTCTCCTACATTCCAAGGACCAATAATCAGCTTTCTCCAGTAGTTCCCATTTCATTTAGTAACTTCAACATTCATAAAGTTTTTCCTTTCTCATTCATTTCCTTTACTTCCAGCAATCACTTAGTCTACCTGATTTTACCTTCAAAATATATGATAACTATGTGAGGTGATAGAGGTATTAATTAGTTTGATTTTAGTG
>PVJN01030672.1:0-25442 GCA_004026805.1 Lasiurus borealis | reverse complement strand
TGCTCCTATATTGGGTGCATATATGTTTACCAGAGTTATTTCATCTTGTTGGATTGTTCCCTTTAGAATTATGAAGTGGCCTTCTTTATCTCTTATTATGTCCTTCACTTTGACATCTAATTTGTCAGATATAAGTATTGCAACCCCAGCTTTTTTTCCATTTCCATTTGCCTGAAATACCATCTTCCATCCTTTCACCGGCAAACTCATTAGTCAACAGAGCCAAATATCAACAGTACAACGATTGAAATTTCTTTTGAGAGCCAAATTTTTTAAACTTAAACTTCTTTTAACGCCACTTCTTCAAAATAGACTTGCCGTGGTGTTTTGTGGAAGAGCCACACTCAAGGGGCCAAAGAGCTGCCTGTGCCTCACAAGCTACAGTTTGCCGGCCATGGCTTTAGCATCATCAAAGCAAAGAGGATGCATATGAAACACGCTACCTTTTGATCTCTGCTTTTGACTACTTCTGTCACCATTTTTTCTCTGGTCGTCTGAACTTTTAAAACAAGATGAAGAATTTACTCATGCTTAAGCATGTAATACGAGATTGCTAATTCACTGAACTGGTCAAAACTAACTGCTCAGCAGTTTATACAAATTGCTAGAAACTGCAGCTATAACTTATTTCATTTATTAAAGCTCATGGCATGTGATCAAAAAAGAAAAATACATAAACCAAATACAGCTACTAAGGTAAAAACTTTAACCAGTTATTTTCTGTGTATATTACCTGCACTTCATAATACATCTGGTTTTCAGGCCAGCAAATGGAACAAATATCTGCAGATGTATCATTTTATACATTAAAAATTAAGGCCACAAAAATATGGGACATATTTTTCTGCTTTGTGATTTAACTTTCCTTATCTAAGTTTCAGAAGCTCCCTCACTGGATTTCGGCAGCGAACAATAAATGAGATACATATCTATTTTGTTTGCTATGATTTGGTTATGCTGCTTGGAATTTTATACCTTTTTTTAAGATAAAGTTCTGCTCTAAAAAAAAACAATTTTTAGAAGTTATAATCAGTAAACAAAGGGGTTTCCTTTAAAAACTAAATTTTTAATTTTGAAATAAATTTTGACATACAGAAAAGTAGCAAAAACAGGACTGTTTTTCTTATATCCTTAACCCAGACTTACCACATTTTTCTCATTCACATTCTCTCTCCTATATTTTTTTTTTTCACAAAACATTTGAGAGTGAGTTGAATACATAATGGTCTTTACCTATAAATAAATGTGGATATATTTCTTAAAAACAAGGACATTCTTCTATATTAACACAGGACAATTATAAAATTAGGAAATTAGCATTGATATAATACAGTAACTCAATCTACCAACTGTCACAGTGATGTCATTCATAGCATAAGAGAAACTTTTTTTTTCTACTGTAGCACCCAACTGAAGTTCACAAGTTTCATTTAATTCCATGCCTGATTCTGTTCAGTTTCTCAAGTCTGTCTTTGTCCTTCATGACCTTGACATTATTTAATAGTTCAGTCCAGTTATTATGTAGCACACCTCAATTACTTTTCTGATATTTTCTGATTAGATTGAAGTTATTAATTTTTGGCAGAAGAACCACAGAAGTGAGGTTTTCTTTATTATGATACTACTGAGCCTGGTGATATTAAGTGAACTTAATCATTAGTTCATTTTAGTGCTTTATGGTGTGAAACTATGTGTCCTCTTTAATGATAGCGTTATTGCTACAATGGTCTTAAACACATATGTGTGAGTACCATACAGACACTGCCCTGACATAAATAAAAGATACAATGAGAAAAAGATTATCCACTCTGCCATGAATATATCAAGCAACTAGACTGTGAATATATTCTGTGGAAGTTAAAGGTAATTTAAAATTAACAGAAAATACCATTCATTCTTCCATGGAGGAATAAGGTGTCCAAAATTAAATTATTTTATTTAAGAGTACATATTTTAAGTAAATTAACTGCAATTCCCTTTATTGTTCTGAGAACCCTGGATGTGATGTGGGAAAGGTGATTTTGCCAAGGGTCTAAAGCAGCGGTTCTCTACCTGTGGGTCACGACCCCTTTGGGGGTCGAAGGAACCTTTCAAAGGGGTGGCCTAAGACCATTGGAAAATGCAGATATTTACATCACGATGCAGAACAGTAGCAAAATTTCATGGTTGGGGGTCATCACCACATGAGGAACTGTATGCAAGGGTTGCAGCCTTAGGAAGGTTGAGAACCACTGGTCTAAAGGATAAAAGGTCACGTATATTTACAATGTACTGCATCCCAGCCCATGCTTCTTCCACCTGGCTCACCTCATCTTAGCAGAATTGGTGGAATTTGAGGAGTCAGAAGATACTGGCTATGATGGGTGAGAATTCTCAGTCAGAGACACTTAAGCTAACAGAATGAAAGCAACATCTCAGGCCCAGCACCAGTGGCTCAATGATTTACCAATGAACCAGGAGGTCATGGTTCAATTCCTGGTGAGGGCACATGCCTGGGTTGCGAGCTCTGTCACCAGTGTGGGGCCTACATCAAGCAGCCGATCAATGATTCTCTCTTATCATTAACTAGGCACCCAGTGCACAAATTCATATACCTTAAGAGGAAGTGTGGGCTGCGAGGCCACAGAGGGCACAGGGGTCTCGGCCAATCCTCTGTGTCCCCACCCGGCCCCACCCACCACAGGCCCTGGACCCTGTCTGCCAGCTATCTTGCTCCTGCTGGCGCTGCTCCCACACCCTGATGAGTTGGCACCATTCACACCTGCTGACAGCATGGAGCAATTGGAGCCAGTGCTGGGAGTTGGTGTGAGTGAGGCCGGTGCTTTCAGCAGGTGTGAGTGGCAGCTGCTGCCCTGATCAACCCCCTGGAGCTGGGGGAGTTGGAGAAGCCAACCTACAGCTGTCAATTGCACCAGATGATGGCACCAAGTGGTCAGGACCAGTGCCGGGCACCGGCAGCAGGTGCAAGCAGTAGCTCTGGCACTGGCTTCAGGTGTGAGGGGGGCTGGCACTGGCAGTGGGTGTGAGCAACAGCTCTAGCACCAGTAGTGGGTGTGAGTACCAGGCATGACTGCAGCATGCAGGAGCAAAGAATTTTTAGTAACCACCAGAGACTTGCCCCAATGACAGCGAATGGCACTCCACATCGGTCTGGTGCCCATTCACCTGCTCCACAATCCTGCTACAGCCAATGACCATGTTCCACACACACCTCCTGGTGGTCAGCGCATGTCATAGTGATTGGTTGTTCAGTTGTTCCAGATGTTCCACTGTTCAATCTATTCGTATATTAGCCTTTATTTTATAATATAGAAAGTTTCTATTTCTCTCTCCCTCTTCCTTCCTCTCTGAAATCAATAAAATATATTTTAAAAAATAGCAAGCAATATCTCATGAAAGAAGATACTAGAAATGAGACAGAGCTGTGGCCTTGGGTTTTAAAAAACAAGAAATAAAAACTAGGTCATAAGCATGTTAAGAGATTTAGTGTGAGAAAATGTGTTTTATTTAGAAATAGATTTTTTTAAATTTGTCTAAATAATTCTCTTCATTTCTTGGAATCAAACAACAAAAGAGAAAAGCAAACTGCTTAATAAATGTATGAGTAGCACTGCATTTTTCTTTCTTTTTTAAGAAATAAAAGTGTGGGAATTGTATGCTTTTTATAGTATCATGTTTATTTTAAGAACACAATCTTCAGGTCTAACTTTTCCCAAGTTGTTCTTATTTCTAACTGTGTGACCTTGAATATCTTTCTTCTTCTCTTCAGGTATTAGTTTTCTCATTGCACAATTAGCTTTACTACAATGTTCATCATGTGATCGTTGTGATAATTAAATAAGGTTATTTAAGAAATATAAGCAACCTAGTTAATATTTAGCAAATACTTAGTTATTACTTTATTTTTAATAGTATTTACTTTTCTTAGCATAGTAGTAGGTTTGTCAATTTACTAAATAATATATCATATGGTTTTTAGCTATACCTAATTTATTCATGTTTTGGTAAAAATGAAACAAATTTAACCATTTCTGATTTTTTCTGGCAAATCCTTCATTTCTTTTAAATAAATAAATGGTAAAGTAGACAGTTCTTTTGTTTGTTTTTTGGAGTTTCCTACCCACAACAGGAGAGAATTATCCAGAAGAGGGAAGATGCAATGAATCTGAGCAGATGTTGAGTAATCACAGAGAAAACAGAAGAGTGGGCATGTCCTTGCTTTGGTCTTTTCCTGAGATTTTAATAAGTATGTGGTTTAAATAAGCTTGATCTCCATTCAGTGTACTAACTTGGGTGAATGATTAAATGATGTTCTATGCTACATGAAATACTTCAAATTGAGAAAATTATTTATTTGTTTGTGTATGATAGTATATTGTGTTCTTAAAACAATGAATTTAACAGCCTTCAATATTCATTCATTATTAAGTCAAATTACCAAGTTATAGAATAAACCTCTGTTTTAGAAGATGAAGCTAATCATAAAAAACATTAAAGCTCCTCTCACCAAGCAAGAACACTTAATGTCTAATTTTTGAGTTTCTTTCTCATGAAATAAGATAACTAGGTTTAAGTGTCCTAAAAATTCTTCTCACCAAGCTTTCTAAGTTGAACTATAACCCCTGCTATTCCCACCCATTTATCTTTATAGAATTATAAAGGGAAAACTACTGCATGTACACCTGCTGGAATATAATTTCCAATGCTGCCCCAGTCCAATTTTTCTAATAGTTCTGAGAGCCTAATATAGTTCCTATATTTTGGGTATATAAAGCCAGTCAACATTAAAATGGTCTTTTTCTTTCTGTCTGCCTACTACCCCAAACTAACCTCCTTTTCCATTTTTATTTTAAAATATTTTTAGCTCTTAGGACATTTCTCAGACTTATATTCTTCTCAGTATCCCAGAGCCAAGAATTTAGTTCTTCAAAATGTTAAACTCATTTAACTCACATTTACTTCACATTTTAAAATAAATCACATTCATATTTCTTCCAGTTAAAGTAGAATATTGAAAATGTTTCTCTACTTATATTATTATAAACTTTTTAAAATTATTCTTATTTCATGCTGTATTTATAAATCTCTTTTGCTTCTTTATGTTGTCCTCAATAAAAATCTATCCCTGAAGTACATACTTTTGTCAAACATATTATTTTTTTTCAATTACAGTTTATATACAATATTATTCTGTGTTACTTTCAGATGTACCAGCTGTACCAGTTTATAATGCAGATTTTTTCAATAGATGAAGTTACACATATGTTGATATATATGCAATTTGATATGTAAGCTATTTTGTTGTATTGACCACAAGCTTCAAAACTTCTTTTGTCAAATTTCCTGAAGGTGTAACATCATAGATATTTTTACACTTAAAATTATCAAAAATTTTTCTCCAAACAAAGAGCATTTTGGAAAGTTGTAATTCATTACTTTATTTTGAAGAAAAGGGCTACTAAATACTCAGGAAGCTTGTGGTGAACATGCTCCACCTCAAGACACTTGTGAATGCTGGTTTAAATGCTTTAAAAGAGACGATTTCTATGTGAAAGACAAAGAACATCCAGGTCAACTGAAAAAGTTTGAAGACCAATAATTAGAAGCATTATTGGATGAAGATGCATGTCAAATTCAAAAACAAGGTGCAGAAAGATTAAACGTTGCTCAACCAATAATTTCCAATTGTTTACAAGCAATGGGAAAACTGAAAAGTCATCAGTAAAATGTTGCTTCAACAGCACAAAATAAAGTATTTTTTTTCATTGAACTGTGAATGGCAATGAAAAATGGATTTATTTTGAGAATCCCAAATGTACAAAATCATGGATTGATCCAGGTCAACCATCAACATACACTTCAAGACCAAATCGCTTCGGAAAGAAGACATTGCTCTGTGTTTGGTGAGATGATGAAGTTGAGGTGTATTGTGAGCTTCTAAAATCAGGTGAAACGATTAATACTGATTGCTACTGACAACAAATAATCAAATTGAACCATGCTTTGATGGAGAAACAACTATAATAGGCTAAAAGACACAGCGAAGTAATTCTGCTTAGTGATAACACACCATTACACACTTCAAAACCAGTTAAAGATACGTTAAGAGATCTTGCCTGGGAAGTATTAACCCATCCACTATATTCACCAGACCTCACTCCTTCAGATTACCACTTGTTCTGAGAGATGGCACATGCACTTTTAGAGCAGCACTTCAAATCATTCAAAGTGGAAAACTGGATCTCTGAATGACTTGCCTCAAACAAGAAAAGTTCTATTTGGATAGTATCCATAAATTACCTGAAAGATGGGGGAAATGTGTAGCTAGTGATGGACATTACTTTGAATAAAGAACTTTTGATGTTTCTCTTGAAACTATCATGCTTTTTATTTTTTATTACAAAATCCGCATTCTCAAACAGTACACCTGGCACAACATTTTGGTTAGAGTCTAACCAAAATGTTGTGCCAGGTGTACTGTGGTTCTCAACCTTTTTTAATGCTGTGACCTTTTAATACAGTTCCTCATGTTGTGGTGACCCACAATCTTAAAATTATTTTTGTTGCTACTTCATAACTGTAATTTTGCTACTGTTAATGAATCATAATGTAAATATCTGTTTTCCAATGGTCTTAGGCATGTACTTTACAGAGTGGTTCATCTGATATTTCAAGGACTAATCTAGCCCCATACAGAGTTATTAAGGAATTATTGACTATATTCCTATGCTATGATTTACATACCTGTGACTATCATGTAACTAATAATTTGAAATACTTTTTAAAAATATATGTATTTTTATGTAAAGAGAGCATTGGCCTGTGGACCAAAAGTCTGGGGTTCTATTCTGGTCAAGGGCATGTACCATGGCCTGGGGGCCTGGTCAGGACACATGCAGGAAGCAACCAATCGATGTGTTTCCCTCACATGGATGTTTCTCTCTGTCTTTCCTACTCTCTTCCACACTCTCTAAAAATCAATGGAAAAATGTCTTGGGGTGAGGATTAACAACAACAACAAAAATAATAAAATCAATATTTATGAAAACTACAGTGTAAAGAGATGAAACACAGGTTGTGTGATGAAGTGTGAAAAATTTCTCTGAATTGTGTAATACAGATTGCATTTAGAGGCTCTATAAAATATGGTAGTGTGACACTAATTTAATCTCATTCAACTCAAAGTTTTGTATCTTTATTGAAAGATAGTTTTATTGATTTACAAGCAATATTTATTTATTGAACTAATATTTTAAAAAATAACTGTGTCAGGCTTTATTCCATGGAGAAAAATATTGAAGATAGAAGTCTATTTTAAAAATGATCCTGATCATATCAAGTTTATACTCTAATAATAATAATAACGGCTTTTCTTAATAGGAGTTATTTTAGTTAACTACTTAAACTCAAGTTTTAAGCATTTTGAAAAACACCAATTTATTATATGAAAGAAAATAAATTCTGAAGCACAGCAAAAAAAAAAGGGAAATTCTCTAGGCAACCAACTTTCTAAATAATAGAGGCCTGGTTCAAAAACAGGTGCTCCTCTCCAAATCTTATGTCCCTAAACGCTAGACAATAGCTACTTACAAAACATGGCTTTGCAAAACTACAATCAATTATATGTTGCTTGAGAGCAGAGGCCTGTCCTATCCCATTAAACATGTGTCTCTTTTTGCTAATATAATTCCTCACATGTTGGATTGCCACAGATGCTGGCCAATAAATAAATGAATAAATGAGCAATTGGCTAAAAGACAAGTAACTGCTACTTAGCTACTGCTTCCTACTACATAAGACAATTAGGCCCAGATTAGCATCTTTGCTCTTTTGTTTTCCTCTTTTCCATCTGCAGGCTTACAAATATATCTAAAACATATCTATTGTCAATTATTCTAGACCAATTCATTTCAGTTTATTCCAATAAACTGAGCATTGACCATTCAGTATTGTCTTGCTCTTCTTTGTCTTTTTTCCATATATTTTTATTGATTTTTTTTTTACAGAGAGGAAGGAAGAGGGATAGAGAGTTAAAAACATCCATGAGAGAGAAACATCAATCAGCTGCCTCCTGCACCCCAGCATGGGGATGTGCCTATAACCAAGGTACATGCCCTTGACCAGAACAAACCTGGGACCTTTCAGTCTGCAGGCTGACACACTATCTACTGAGCAAAAACGGTCGGGGCTTTCTTGCTCTCTTTACCATCGATTATTCCTCTCTGTTGTCCGTACATTCTTTTCAGTTCGCTCAGTATCTAAGATCTATTTCATGCACTATGAATCTCTAACATTCCTCATGTAAAGTTCCTGAAGGGCAGTTAATAATCATCACCTCCATGTTTATTTTTCTTAATGTACATTTCCAATTATACCTCATCCTAATTTCATATTTTATACTACTTTAAAATATGATTAGCATCTGTTCATTTACTCACCCAATGCACCAAAAATACTCGAGAGTTTCAATCCTTCCCCTAACTCACTCTTGGGTAAAAATAAATCACTCTTATAGATCCCCTCTCCTCTCCTCTCCTCTCCTCTCCTCTCCTCTCCTCTCCTCTCTTCTCCCCCCCCTCCCTTTCTCTTTCTCTTCTCTCCCTCCTTCCCTCCCTCCCTCCCTCCCTCATTCAGTTCTCTCTATTTTCAATACTTGATTCTCTCTGAAGCCACCCTCATTTCTCCCCTGGATTACTTCCATAACTTCCTCAATGCTACTATCATTTCAAATTCACCTTCTTAACAAATTTTGCCATTCTAATTAGAGGAGTATTTGTGGAAATGTTACTGAGACACCCCTGATACTATTCCTGTTAGAGGAATATGCAGATTAGTACAGTTCCATTGTTAAAAAATAATTCAAAATTCCAAAGAAAGACATGCTGCTCCATATGGTCCTGTTGTTGGTGCTAGACCCATATACTCCACATCAATTTTCCTACCAAAACATATTTGTTTTGGCTTTTGCAGGAAGAAAGAGAAGAGAATCATCATCTTGACAAGAATACTTCATGAGGTATTAATTCTTTTCCCCCTTCTTTCCTATAAAGAAATGGAAGAATCAAATGCTACCTCTCTATTCTTTTTCACTCCTAATTTGAAAAAAAAAACCTCTACTGAATTTTGATGAGCCTTGACACTTGCTTATGGCTCTGTTGCAATGTGGCATGTAAAAGGAAGAAGACCTAGTAAAGCTAAGTATACAGCAGCTGTGACTTCCATTTCTTAGTGTCTCAGGAGTATAGGTGCTTCTCTGAGGAAACAGGGGGTGCAAAAGCACAGAGCGCCTGCAGTAAGTGGGTATGAGATAGAGAAAGTTAGAAGAATGTGGCAAAAAAGTACAAATGGACAATTACAGTAAAAAAACTGTAACAACTATCTACAGTGTCAGATGGGTACTACATTTATCAAGGTGACTGATCACTCTGTAAGTTATATAAATGTCTAACCACTGGGTTGTGCACCTGGAACTAATATAATATCACAGGTCAACTATAATTGAAAAATTTAAAAAATGTTATTAATAACTAAATAAATGAGAAAAGGGTAAAAAGAACACTTCCAACTTGATAGGAGTATAAAAATCTGAGAACTGTATCTGGGACAGTGTTGTGGCACAGCCTGAAAGATCAACAAATGAACCCCATGGGACAGACAGCATTTGGATAAAAAGCATTCTGGGAACTTACAGCAAAGAAATTCAAGAAAAAAAAATTCTATACCAAAATGAGAGGAGCTCAAAAAGCTTCAAAAGTTGTGTGTTTTTCTTATCTAGGCAGATACTTTCATTGCCATCCTCCCACCCCCATCACTCAAATTATGCAGCAAATAATGGTCCATGCAAAGAAAAAGTGGAGATGAGAATCAAGACAAAAACCTGGTTTCACCACACACCCCACCTTTGCACTGTGGTAAAGGTTCTTCAAAAAAACAAAAAGGTGTTGTGCAAGACAGAGGTAAGAGATAATATTTAAAATCCACTGACTATCGAATTGTGAATATTTTAAAATGTAAAAAAAAATCCTGGACAGAATTACATATTTTTGGTTAAGTATTGAGATTCCATTAATTTAGCTGGCACATTTAAGTTGTCTAGTACCTACTACTTGGTCAATGAAGTTTCAAATATTAGAGTTGGTTTTAATTATTGAATACTATAGTATCATTGAATTGACATTACTTAATTCATACCTTACTTCAAACTCAGAAATAATAATAGTAGGGAGATGAATAACATATTGTTTAGAAGGTTTAAAACCTCTTTATGTTCCAAAAATTATAGTGCACAATGTATTTAAGAAGTTACTTTATTGATTTGGCCAAACACCACCATTCACTCTGAAATAGAGAAAAGGGAAATGCTAAGAGCCTAGAAACTATAATTAAATAACTACAAGTTATATTAATAAACTATCTGAAAAGAGGTAAAAGTTCCTTTATTTTATATGTGAACAATTAGACTTAGGAAAGAGCCTTTCCTGTTAAAAGGGCCATCACAAAGGGATGCACTGCTAACACACAAACATATGTGATAGTCTCTGTTACAGCCTGTTTCTGAAAGTCTAATTTTCATTAAAGCAAAAGAAATAAACATATGAGACAGGGGATCTGGCATTCAAGTTTTAAATTAAAGATGGTCCAAATGGAACTTAATTCCTTTTCTCAGAGAATTATATGCAGACTGTTTAAATAAATTTCTAAGAGCTTTAACATATTTAATATCATCCTATCTAATAAAAGATTAATATGAAAATTGAATATACACTACACTCACCAGCCACGCCCACCAATCAGAGTATGCTGATTAATCCAATCAAGATGTCTAAGGCCGCTGAGAGATCAGGAGGGAGTCTTGGGTTGCCCCTGGCAATGGAAGAAGTCAAGTGCTCAGGCCTCCACTTAAGGCAACAAAGTTTCAATAGCTGTGCAGCAGAAGGCTTGGCTCTGCTGTAGGCTACGAAGTTTCAATTGTACAAAATAAATAAATCCCAGATACCAGGGCCTTTGCTTGGGTCACCTGGGGCATGGCCAGCCTGAAAACCACAAGCCCCACGCCCTAAGGGAACACCCACCCTGATCCAGTACACCCTTCAGGGCAAACCAGACCCGTGCATTAGGCCTCTATTCTATCTAATAAAAGAATAATATGCAGATTGACCATCACTCCAACACACAAGATGACTGCTTCCATGTGGTCAAAAGATCCTGCCCCCAATGTGAACACAAGATGGCCATCACATCCCTTTGTGATGGCCCTTTTAACAGGAAAGGGCAGTTCGTAGGACCAGGCCTGAAATGGAGGGCAGTTGGTGGTAATCAAGCCTCAGGGGAGGGCAGTTAGGGGAGACCAGGCCCAGAGGGGAGGGCAGTTAGAGGCAAACAGGCTGGCAGGAGAGCAGTCAGGCATCAATCAGGCTGGCAGGGGAGTGGTTAGGGCATGATCAGGCTGGCAGGCAGAAGTAGTTAGGGGCAATCAGGAAAGCAGGCAGGTAAGCAGTTCGGAGCCAGCAGTTCTGGATTGTGAGAGCAATGTCCGACTGCACGCTTAAGCCCAATCCTACCTAGATTGGACCTAAACAGGCAGTCGGACTTTCTTCAAGGGGTCCTTGATTGGATAAGGTGCAGCCTGGACTGAAGGACACCTCCTCCCACCCCCTGTGCAATAATTTCATGCACGAGACCTCTAGTGTTAAATATAAAGTTTTCCTGAAACACCACCATTCTCTCTAACTAGGACCCATGCTTGTGAAACCAGGGATGCATTTAGGAATATTGGAAAATTTTAATGTACAACTTGAACCTGGAAGAATACCAGTGTTAGATAAAATAGTCAATTAGTTTTGTTTTTACTAGCTACATATATTCAATTCCACTCAATCATGAATTTCAATGACATGAAAAGCTACTCTATTATAGCTTTAGAGGAAGATAGACATGACATTAGTATTTAAAAAAAGGAATTATGTGAACCAAAGCCATGTTATGTCATCATCACAAATAATCCTGTTTAATATCCTCATATTGATTTATTTTTCTCTGAGATCTCCATACACTCACTGACAAAATTCCTTCCCAAAAAATTTTTAGAGAAATTTGGAAAGGATATAGAAAACATGAATAGTTAGATTAAATATTAAACTCTATATCATCTTTGCCTCTGTGTTACTTTAAATGTTGATATCGTGGTGTACTCCTATCCTGAAGATTTCTACTCCATTTGAGATGCTACTAGAATAAGCATTTTCATTGTGCGGAGAATTACTGTCAAATCTAAATCTCTTGCAAGACATTCTGATGATAATAGCAACAATAGTGATAGTGACAATAATAATAAAATCAACCTTTATTATTTACTAGAGGCCTGGTGCACAAAATTCATGCACAGGTGGGGGTCCCCTCAGTCCATCCTGCACCCTCTCCAATCTGTGTATCGGCCCTAAACCTGCAATCAGACATTCTGCTCACAATCCTGGACCACTGGCTCCAAACTGCTCACCTTCCTGCCTGCCTGCCTGATCACCCCACTGCCTCTGCCTACCAGCCTAATCGCCCCTAACTGCCACCCCTGCCAACCTGTTTGCCCCTAACTGCCCTCACCCATGACATCCTGATCACCCCTAACCACATCTGCCTGCCAGCCTAATCACCCCTAACTACCCACCCCCGCCAGCCTGGTCACCCCTCACTGCCTCCCCCACTGCTGGCCTGATCACCCTTCTGTCAGCCTTGTTGTCCCCTACTGCTCTCTGCCACCAGCCTGGTCGCCCCCCAACTGCCCTGCACCTGTGGGCCTGGTTGTCCTCAACTGCCCCCATCAGCCTCGTAGCCCCTCATTGCCTTCCCTGCCAGCCTGGTCACCCCATGCAGTCTGCTGTTTGGTCATTTGGTCACTGCTCACTGCCCTCCCCCACCACCAGCCTGGTTGCTCACATAGCCTGCTGTTTAGTCATTGGATCATCACTCACTGCCTGCCCCCCCGCAGCCCCCTGCCAACCTGGTTGCCCCATGCAGCCTGCTGTTCAGTTGACTCATTTATTTTGTTCATCATGGTCACTGCCTTTTTATATACATAGATTATGTACTAAGCCTGTACATATATTATTTCATGTATCTTCCCATAAGCCTCAGGGGAAGTGATTATTTTGCTCATAGTCTTAGTGCTAGTAAGTGGCTGAAGCTAGAATCTGAAGTTATGTATTCTGAAGTCAGCCTAGTAGCCTAACCTTATGCTGTAAGGCCTCCCTAATCTCAACTAGCTCTAATAGTCTTTCCTAATGGGTTTGAACATTACCAATTACAGAATGCTCAATCTGGAACTTTACCAAAGTCTCTTTATACTGACCTGCTGGGAACTTTGACAAGGTTATTCTTGCTTTCCCTCCTTTCCTGTTAGTTATATAAAAACACCATATTCCTAAAGTCTCATATTCAACTAACACAGATCAATATCCTAAGTGACACATTATTTTTTCTTCTCCCATCTGATCCTATAGGTTCAATATTTCTAACTTTTATAATTTAACTGCAATATAATCCAGAAGATATTATTATAAATACTAAAGGTATTTTGATATCACATGCAATTTATTTTTAGATGAAATGCTCATATGATACCATTTACCCTTATTTTAAAGACGAAACACCTAAATGAAACCAGGCAATATTTCCATTTGTATTTCAAATAAGAGATCTTATTGTTATTACATGAGAAATCAGTAAGGAAATACAAGCTATGTGTTCAACTTCCTTCTTTTAATGCAGAGTTGAGAATTGTTAGAATTAAAGTGGCTCTTAACACATGGATTTGAATAATAACTATCTTCTTCTATTTATAGGAAATGGCCATTCAATTGCTACGTCATTAGACTTCTAAAGGATGAACCCAATAAGGAGTATTATGACATTAATCTTATTTCAATACCTTACACTTTGATGAATAATACAACTTCTTACCTACTCTAGTAGTCACACTAGTTAAAAAAAAAGAATCTGAAAACATTTCCACAGTAAAGTTTATTTTTTTTACTTTATCAGATATTTTTCTTAATTTATATTTTCCTTCCATTTATTTTCTTTTGTTCATTTATCTTTCTAATACTGCTGAATTGAATTTTAAAATATTCCAAAATTGGTGCTTCAGTCAAAATCTGTGTTTCTTTCAGTGCATCTTCCACGTGTACAACTGTCTAAACCAGCATCCCTTAGATTCAACTGTCACATTTAAAAAAAAAATTAGACAATCATCATCACTGGCTATTGATGTTTATGAATTAATTGACTTGAATGTTGTGGCTTTTTAAAATCTAAGCTATTTTCTCAGAAATACTGTGATTTACCTGACATTAACAGGCACAGTGAGCAATGAGTTCCTGGAACTACATTGATATAAAACTGCACCAGGATGCCAAAGAATGGCATTAATTGCACTTGAAATATTTACATGGAAGGAGAATGTTCATATAACATTTCTAGTTTATGAAATCAAATCTTGTATATTATCAGAGTTACTCAAATGGGATATATCATTTAGTCTTATTCAGCAGATGTAGTTAACAGCTACTATATGCAAGGATTTTGGAGGACAGCAGAAAAGTCTATTAATAATTTTAAAGAATATGAAAGTGAATATAGTCTGACTTCAGATATATACCCTCCTGTTCCCTTTATTATAGTGGGGAAAGTTTTGATATTCATCTTTCCCATTTAAAATTAAAAGGCAAAAATGCTATTAAAGTTTCAGACTAGGTAAACACATGTACCTACAATACCAGGAAAGCTCTGTTTCCTCTCACTCATACATTGCTAAAATATTATTTTGAATGAGCCAGATATAGAACTCAACTATGTGGGAGTAAATGTAACTGCTGGTAATGAATATATATATCTCTATTATGGGCTCAAAATTTTAAAAAGTATTTTGAAGAAAAGGATATGCCATTTGAAGTTCAAATCAGTTTAAGACACTAGGAAAATTTTATTTTGTAAAGAAAAAATGTCAAATGATTAATAATATTGTAAGAAATATTTTTTAAATATTCATCTCTCAAAGTAAAGCTTGACTGAACAGTTTAATAGAGTTCAATTTACTTTAAAAATGTATTAAATATCTTAAGTGATTACAGTGCAGAAAGGAAATAACATTTATAGACAATGCACTCAATGAATTTATAATCTAATTATATATAGACTAGAGGCCCAGTGCACAAAATTTGTGCATGGGTAGGGTTCCTAGGTCTGACCAGCAATCAGGGTCCATTAGGGACTTCTGGCTACTGATCAGGGCCTTCCTTCCTTGGCTGCCAGCCGATGATCAGGGCCTTTCTTCATTCTGCACTGGCCCCTGGTCAGCACGTGTCATAGCAAGCAATTGAACTCCTGGTCTCTGGGTCAAACTCCTGAGTGGATACTTTGCATATTAGCAATATATATATGAAGAAAGTCAAACAAAAGGCTGTTAGGGCCTTATACAAAAAAATAAAAAGATATACTACTGATTCTATGCCTTTTTAAAGTTTCCTAAGTTTCCTTTTCCCTCATTAGAAGTGCATTTAACATCCCCTACTTCTATTTATTTATTTATTTTTAATTCCACTACTGGTCACAGCACAGAATCTTAGTCACAGAAACTTTAAGTCCTACAGTTCCAACCTCTCAATTTATAAGGGAGGACTGAACCTTTCTTTCTCCAACTTTTAAATTCTTTAAAGAGAAAGTTGCTAAAAACAAAACATTTGCCTAATCAGTCAGATTCAAGAGCAATGTGACACATTACTAAATTCTCAAAGGCAGTTTTAAAAGAACATGAGCACATTTCACAATTTCTGTACCAAAATGCATGAGTCAAATCTATATGTTTGCTCCCTTAGTTATCCAGTAGGTTTTATAAATTTCAAAAATCTGCAGAGATGCTACTTAGGGTATCATCTTTTTATTTTAATTACACATATAAAACAACATTTCAAACACTTTAGTTGATTTTAATCTTAGAGGGGTTTTATCTTAAGAAATTAAGAGAAATATGTTGAAGTCCTAAAAAAAGAAATTAAAGAATATATATATATTCCTTACATTTCTGTATATTTTATAAAATGTACACTTTCTTAGATACTACCTAATAAAATTAACTAAATGGGAAAAAATGAAAGAAATAAAATCCATATGTTTCCAAGAGTCTGCAGATGGACAGGAGCTAGTAAGTATGGCTAGTCAATCAGATAAAGATAAATATCACAGGATCTTACTCATTTGTGGATTATAATGAACAACATAAACCGATGAACAAAAACAGATCCAGAGACAGAGAAGCATTGATCAGATGTTCAAATCTCAGAGGGAACGTAGGGGTTGGTGGGGGTAAGGGGGAGAGATCAATCAAAGGACTTGTATGCATGAATATAAGCATAAGCCATAAGCAATGGCTGGACACAGACAACAGGGGGTGAGAGTGAGGACAAGACTGGAGGGGGAAAAGACAATGGGGAAATAAGAACACATTTGTAATACCTTAATCAATAAAGAAAAATAAAAGAATGACTAGAAAGGAATCAGTCTGTGTTTTTCTATGAATATTTTGTGTGAACAGAGAAAAATCTCATTGAAGAATTCTAATGTTTATTTAAATAAGTCACTGAGAATAAAAACTAATAAGCATTAAAGTGGGTGCATGTTGACTAGCACTGTGAATCTAGGTTTTGAGCAGGGCAAAGCATTGTGCTTAAAGTTACAAGGTGACTATACAACAGTAATTACCCACTAGAGAAATATAGTTCAAGGATGCCAATTATGGTACACCAAATACTATTTTAATATCTATTTTATCCCTTTTCCATAAAAATTAACAGTTAGGAAAGAAAACAGAAGTTTCTAAAAAGGAGTTTATTTTAATTTTATTTTTTTACAAATGAGCAAATATGATTTTTAGTTTTAATGCCTTTATTCACATCAAGTAAGTGCTTGCTGACTCCACAGATAATTCTAACATAGCAGTCCTTTCACAGCACATGATTTTGAGGAAAAAAAGATTAGAATGAAACCAATCACAAGGCTGCCTTTCCACTGAAGCAGCAGGCTGTTAGCCTGGGGCAAACAAAATCCTAGTTAATGGACTGATTTCAGAGTTTGGTCTAAAGGCCAACTTAGCAGGTGGTAGTACTTTGTTTTGTTTTTCATTGCTTTAATTTTATTTCTGCCCTAAGACAATAAGTTTTTGTTGTTTTGTTTTCTCTTTGGTTTGTTTGTTTTATCTTGCTTTTATTTCAGCTGCAAGATTGAAACTCTATTGAGGCATGATGACAGCCAGGTTATTACAGTACCTGGTTGTTCTTACAATTGTTTTAGTTTTGTGTGATGTGTGCGGGCACGTGTGTGTGTGTGTGTACAGCACAATATGTTTAATATCACCCCCCCTTTAAGACAACTGTCCTGCTTGAAGATTATTTTTCTTACTGGAAAGAAAAATCATAAATATTTGCTTTGTCATTAATCTCAACCAAATAATATCTAGAAAAACCACATTCCTTCTCCAATCATCAACTAAACCAAATAACAAAACAACTATCTGTATTTATTGGCATTTTTTACAACCCTGGTAAATTTTAATCCTCTTTATTCTTACCATTATTCTCAGGCATTTACATATATTTTGGATATTTTTAAAAATTTATTTATGTTTATGAATCTTCCCTTTTGTAAAGCTCATTTTAAAAATCCATGCTCACTGAAAAACTCTCTTTTCTCTCGTATTTGCAATAATGTTGCCAATATTAAAACTTACATACCCGTGATTTACAATATAAAATAACTTTTATTTTAGTTTAATTCCATCTAACATAAAGAAACAAACTCATGGGTGACAGAAAGTCATACGTGTATTAGTGTTTAAATGAAGCTTTGATATATTATCTTGTTGAATCTATGTATTTCATACATAAGAAAAATGGAGTTCATGGATTAAGTCAGGTGTGAAATCACACAGATAGCATGAATTAATTAAACATTTAATGTTATTTCTGATGAAAACATTGTTACAATTGAGTCTCTAGTAGGAATAGAAAAATATTAGCAATAGTGAATTTAGAAAATCATATTTAATAAATTTAAGAAATGTATATAAATAAAATGTTCTTACATCTTTAGATAGAAGTAAATATGAAACCATTTGGTTGCAATTCTAATGAATTTGGAAAGAAAATTATAATATTTCATAAAATGTAGAAAGTGGTTAAGTATACCAGGTTGAAAAAAATAAAGAGAAAGGACTATGGTTTGGAAAGTCAATAAAAATAAGTTTGAAGCTTAATTACAAAATTTCCATAAAAACCAACTATTCGCAAAGGCTATCTTATATAGACATAATTTGACATAACTTTCCAGAATGAGATTGTGACTTTAAAGCACTTAATCTGAACTAGACAATTTCATACACTTGCATGCTTGATGAAATGATTCTCATTTGCTTCTCATTAGTTCTGACATGATCACATGCAGCTACAGGGTGTCTATTGTGATTATGATTTGAGAAACAAACAAGAAAAATTTCCATGCTAAATAGGAAATACCGAAAAACCACATGTCACAAATTTTGAGACATTTATTGTGTGTGTTTTTTAAATTATAGTTAAAGTTATGTTTGAGAGAAAAATTAGTCCAAAATTAAGAGCAAGATCTTCTTTGGAAACCAATTAAACAGGTAATAAAGTAGATTTAAGTAATATATGAATTCTAGTATGATGCTGAAAAACCTCATCAGAACCCCAAAACAATGGAAGGTGGGGAAGCCATGGGAAATTTAGTTCAAGATTATAGTTCAAGATTATTGTTCACTTGAGCAGCTACACAAGAACAGAACTGGGGAACAGAAAGCTACACCTCAGTGTGTACTATGAAAACTGAGCCAGGCCAGACAAATAATTGGATCACTGCTTTACCAAATTGGTAGATCCATGATAAAGAAGTAACAGATATGTTAAAAATCAGGCACTCACTGAGTCATCCTTTGATCATCCACAGGTTATGAATAGGTGGATTAATAAAGTATAACCCAGTAAATTTAAACATTATTTCAGTCTCTCTGATTAACATGAAGTACTGGGATGAGGATCCGAAAATCTTGGTATGTATTCCCAATCCTCATATTGAATCCTCATATAGACAGAGAAAATTTTCCAACTCTATGGCAAAAAAAAAAAAAGCCACTCTGAAATCTCAAGGTATATATATCCTATCTAATAAAATAGTAATATGCAAATTGATCATACTTCCACTATACCCACCAGCCATGCCCACCAGCCACGCCCACCACAATTAGAGTGACTATGCAAATTAACCCAACCAAGATGGCTACAGCCACAGAGAGAGCAGGAGGGAGGCTTGGGTTGCCCCTGGCCAGCACTTAAGGCAAAAAAGTTTCAATGGCTGTGGGAGCAGAAGGCTTGGCTCCACTCTAGGCTACAAAGTTTCAATTGTAAAAGATAAATAAATCCCACATACCAGGGCCTCTGTTTGGGTCACTGGGGGGATATGGCCAGCCTGCAAACCACAACAGGCCCCTAGCCCAGGCCACACCATGCCCTAAGGGAACACCCACCCTGATCCAGGACACCCTCAGGGCAAACCAGCTGGCCCCCACCTGTGCAGCAGGACTCTATCCTATCTAATAAAATTAATATACAAATTTACCATCACTCTAATACACAAGATGACTGCCCCCGTGTGGTCAAAAGACCCTTCCCCCATGTGGATATAAGATGGCCACCACAAGAAGGCCAGAAAGGGAGAGGGGGCAGCTGGGTGTGACTAGGCCTTCAAGGGAAAGCAGTTGGGGGTGATTAAGCCTGCAAAGGAAAGCAGTTAGGGATGACCAGGCCAGCAGAGGAGGGAAGTTGGGGGTGACTGGGCCTACAGGGAAGGGCAGTTAGGGGCAAACAGGTTGGCAGGGGAGCAGTTAGGCATCAATCAGGCTGGCAGGAGAGTGGTTAGGGGGTGATCAGGCTGGCAGGCAGAAGCAGTTAGGGACAATCAGGAAGGAAGGCAGGTGAACATTTGGGAGACAGCAGTCCTGGATTGTGAGAGGGATGTCCAACTGCCCGTATAGGCCTGATCCTACTCAGGCCTAAAAGGGCAGTTGGACATCCTTCAAGGGGTCCCAGATGGGAGACAGAGCAGGCTGGGCTGAAGGACACCACCCCACCCCCCACCCCATACACAAATTTCATGCCCTTGGACTCTAGTGTGTGTGTGTGTGTGTGTGTGTGTGTGTGTGTGTGTGTGTGTGTAGTAAGTGACATAATAGAAGAATGCTTTCAAGACCTGAGAAATGTTTAAGTCTCTAGATCAATAGTGTTCATGCAATACAAGACACATATAAAAATATATTAAAATAATCCATTCACATAGCCATTCATTCCTAAATATCCTATATGTTGAAAATATGCCATGTGAAAGAAAGTGATAATATTTCCTATCATGATCCTAGTAAAGGCAGACACAATGTATTAGCAAATTTTATATTAGAAGATAATAAATGCTAAGGAGAAAAATAAACATGTAACAATTACTAGAAAGGAAAATATTGGTTGTCACACTTAAATAATATGGTCTGGGAAAATGTATTGGGACAAAGACTGACAAATATGGTGGTGGGCTAATGTATCTCATATATAAACGCAATTTGTATTACATTTCAAAATATATAATCCTATCTTGAGGGTTTTTTATGTTAATGAAAGATAATATAGTATCCTAGGTAAACTGTAGAGTAAAAGCAGAATCCCTAACAAGGGGTAATGCAAAATATCAAATTTTCCCTTTTCCAGTACAAATAACAAAACACTATAAAACCAGACTTACAGTTCTAGAGGAGGAAAAAATATTTGTATAGAATTCTGAGTCAAGGGTGTCATTCATATTGGAAAATATCTTAAAGTTGTTTTTGCTTAATGCTTGAGTTCAGAAATGACCTGATTTAAAAATGTTACTTAAAAAATATAAACTATATATTGAAGAAAAGAGATTGAAAGTTTAATCTAATGAAATATTTGAAGAATGGAAAACTTACGGATTAGAGGAAAAGCCACCTTGAAGACTGAAACAATGTTTTATTTTTTTTACTAAAAAACAAAAAACATTGTGAATATCAAAATTATCAATGTCAAAATGATTTTCAAAGTTAAAAGTGCTTGATTTTCATTATCACTTGGATCTCTGATAGCATTTATTTATGGGTAACATTTACTTATGTTCCTGACCCAGGTCATCACTGTCTTTGTTGGGCTTTGTAAATGAGGTAAAAAGCATATATCTTTGAATAATTAAAAATTCATTTTAGTAACGTCTTCCTTCACATAATAATATCATTCCATTCTTTTTGGTGCAATATGTTGCTGCCAGTCTTTGCCCCTTAAACCAAATTTAATGCTTGAGTTTGCTTGGGCCATGCAGATAAGGTAAAGTCCAAATGACAGCGAGCCAGAATGCTAAGCCATGTAAGGACTATTTTAACTTCTTTGCCTCTGAACCCTTCTCTGTAGATAAATAGACACACAAACAACTATATATACACAATTATATATATATACATTTACATGTACCTATTGCCTCTGTAACAAATTATTATAATTACAGTGGCTTAAAACAAATGTGTTATCTTATAATTCTTTTTTTTTTTAATATTAAATTCATGGGCCGACATTGGTTAGTAAAATTACATAGGTTTCAAGTGTACAATTCTATGATATATCATTTGTATATTCTATTGTGTGCTCACCACCCAAAGTCAAATCATCTTCCATCACCATATATTTGACTACTTTATCCTTTACTACACACCACCTCCTTTCCTCTGATAACCACCATAGTGTTGTCTGTATCTACGTGTTTTTGTTTGTTTTCTTGTTCGGTCATCTTACAATTTTTGAACACCTGAATCTAAAATAAGTAATCAGCCCTAGCTAGTTTGGCTCGGTGGATACCACATCTCTCTGTATACTGAAGGGTTCCAGGTTTGATTCAGGTCAAGGGCACATGCAGGATTGCAGGCTGCATTCCTAGTAGGAGGTGTGCAGGAGACAGCCAATCAATGATTCTCTCTTATTATTGATATTTCTATCTTTCTCTCCCTCTTCCATTCTCCCTGAAATCAATTACAAATATATATATTTTCTAAATAAAATCTTAATGGTTGGGTTCTATCTCAAAGATTTAGGAGAGATTCCATTTCCTTGTATTTTCTTGCTTCTAAAGGCTGCTTATATTTATTGACTTGTGGCTCTCTCTTCCATATTCAAAGCCAGCAGCATAGTATCTTTAAACTTTGTTTGGTTCTACTGCCATTACCATACACTCCTGGAGTCCTTTGTAAGGACCTCTGTGATTACAATGGACCCATCCAGGTAACCCATATGTCCAGGATAATTAAGATCCTTAATTTAGTTATATCTGTAAAGTACTTGTGCCATGTAAGTTAATATATATTTATAGGTTATGGGAATTAGTACATGGGCCTCTTTAGGGGCATTACTCAGCCTAATGTGAATATGTATGTTTGTATATGTGCTGTGTGTGTTTGCATCAAGGTATCTTGACTACAGTGCAAAAATTCATTAAATTTATTTTTATTTTTGCTATTTAGCCATAGTCTATTTTACAGATTAAAAAATCAAGTGAACATTAATTTGGGAAAGAACTTCCACTAGAAAGTATGTATAAACAACTAGCTATTCTATATAAATGCAAAGTTTTACAAGTATGTGTTATTGAAATTAATACAATTGCATATCTTTAAATGAAGCAAAAATATCTGTACAATAAAAATCACTGAGCATTTAGAGAAGAATTTATCTGAAAAGAAGAAATAAAAAATTTCAGAACATGTTTTAGGCTCCTCTTAGCATTAAGAAACCTGAAAATCCCTTGTAGCATGCAGAAAGTGATCCTTGAACATTTTCAACCTTTCATGTACTTTCATCCAAGATAGTTTTGGAAAATTTTTTTGTCTGAAGACATTAAAAGCACTAACTCCAACAATACAAAATACCACTTATGTTTTTGGGCATTTCACCACTGTATTCAGGAAGCTGTCTCACCGAGTAGCATTATAAAATGACTTTAGGCACCTTGAGATATTATTTAAATACACGTAGAAGTTGTTGTTTTGAAAATCTTTCCAAAGCAACTAAGTCAAATTATCAACACCAGTCGAGTAAATATGTTTATATAATCACTAGTAGGCCTGTGCACCAATCTCTGTGCCAGTAGTTCTCTGCAGGCCTGTTTGTTCCTTGCCTGCTGCCCAGAGGCTCTCCACAGGCCAGAGGCCCATGCACTGCTGGGCACAGAACGCTTGCCTCATCGTCACAGTGACAAAGCAAGCATTCTCCCAAGCCATTCACACTGTCTGCTCTCAGAAGCCCTCCCCCCCCCGCCCCCCGGCCCCAGGACTGGGGGACTCGAGACGAGCTGAGAGGACTGGGTGCTGCCATCTTGTGGCTATGGGCACCATCATCTTTGTGATGGCGTGATGGTTAATTTGCATATCACCCTTTCATTAGATAGGATGGAGATGATCTATAGAAGAAAACAAGTACTAAGATAAATACAATGTAACACAACCAGCCAAAGAAGATGTCTCTTTAGTTCAGTTTGATATTCTAAAACAACGTGGAGGAAAATTATTGGCATCATTGGATTGGCGGTGATTTTACAGATCAATTTCCAGAATGACAAATGCAGATAACCATGAGGTAGAACCTGAGAGCTAGAAAGCAGCTTGTAAGCATGTGCAACAAATTGTGGAGAGGAGATATAGCACATGCATGCATTGTGAAGGCAACACTGTAGTATTTTGTACATCATCATGAGCTGAAGATGGTTATCAGTAGAGATCTGAATGTAAGTATTCTGGAGGAAAAGTAAAATTTTAAAAATGCATGCTGATCAAATAGTATGGCGCAATATGACATAAATGAAGGGAAGGCAGAATATTAGAAGGCAGCAGTTAGAAAGAAAGAACAATGTACATGTAGATTTGTCTTTATATATGGGAAGTAAAATCCTATATTTCTTTCTACTTTTTGTAAAACACATGAGGGAAAAAAGCCCACGGCAGGGAGAATAATGAGAAAAATGAAATGACAGAAAGAATTAAGTCTCAAGTGGCTGGGCTAAGCAAATCTAAATGCCTGGCTCTGTTCTTAAAAAGAAAAAGCAAAACAAAAAAAACACAATGATTTAGGTTTGCTTGTATATTTGCTTGTTTCCTTTCCTTGAAATTTTGGTCAGTACTTATTTATTTTCAAGCATTTTTTTAATATATTTTATTGATTTTTTACAGAGAGGAAGGGAGAGGCATAGAAAGTCAGAAACATTGATTAGAGAGAGACATCGATCAGCCGCCTCCTGCACACCCTCTACTGGAGTTGTGCCTGCAAGCAAGGTACATGCCCCCAAAGGGAATCAAACCTGGGACCTTTCAGTCCGCAGACCGACGCTCTATCCACTGAGCCAAACCGGTCTTGGTCACTGAGCAATTTTTGTTAGAAAAAAAAAATTGTTCTTGTTTAAATGAGTGAATTCTTTTAGGGGCACTCTATAGAAATTTACATTAATATATCCAGTCCAGATGACTTTTCCCTAAAGCATACAGGCATTTTCTTTTTCATTAGTTAAATTAATAGCTGCTTTATAGAATTAATACTTTACATGTTGATTGGCTCTTATAATGTAATATTGTTACACAGGAAATGATTTGGTATCAGTCTCTAAGAAAAGTGATTGTCAAATTATATTACCTTAAGATGGTCCTTATTCCTTTTGTAGTTTTGCCCAGAATTTTTAGCACAGCCTTTTCCAGTACTGGTAAGCTTGGACATGAGAGTAATCTGACTTCCTACTTATATGCATATCATACTGACACCTGACTCTCCTAAGGGGATAGAAGACTACACAAAGCTGCCATGCTATTACAGTCCTTCCTGAAAGATTGCCTGAAGTGATGTTACAACATCAGATATTCAGAGCTAGTTGACACTGAAACATCACTTACAGGAAACTGCTGCTTTGGGCATATTTTTATTTGAGCTGTGACAACTCCATCTAATCATCTAAATGACATTCTTGTGGTAATACCATTAATCAAGATCACATTTTATTACGCTTTTATTTATTTAATTACTCATTACCTCTCCCGTTTTTTACTTCATTTTTGAGATTGCCTTTTATGGCATTTATATTCAATACTGATACAGAATTCCTTATCTTTAATGACAAAGTAACAAATTATTTTCATTTTCAGTCCACAGGCCAACACTCTTATCCACTGAGCCAAACTATTTAGGGCAAAGCATGTTTTGTTTATTCATAAAAGATCCTCAAGTATCCGTGGCACAAATAAATTAATCACATTTGTATGTTATAAACAATTACAAGGAGTTTTGATCTCACAGTAC
>PVJN01030671.1:0-25414 GCA_004026805.1 Lasiurus borealis | reverse complement strand
TTTTAAATCAGACATCAAATTGTATTTAATTTTACTTCCTTTCACTCCATAAGTGGTGAAAAAGAAATAGCAAGGGGACTGGAAAATATGATTTTATTAGCTGAGAGACTGCATCAACATGTGTAGAAAACTCCCAATAATAAAACAAAGGTAGATTCCAGATCTGTGACAACCATGGGAAAGCAAATGTCAAATATTCAGGCCAAAACCACATCCGTAAGACACTGCCTAAGACCACACACTCATCTAGTGTTATCATCTAGTATAAATTCCCAAAGGCAATTCATATTAACAGTTTAATTTCCCATTCACTGAGAACTTAAGAAATCACAAAATCTCAGAGTTGATAAGGGCAAAATTAGAAAGCAAGACAATTACAGGATATTTTTATCTTGCAACCCAATAGACTTTTCCAAAAGAATAATAATGTCAAGTGTCTAAATCAAAGAAAATATTCTAGAGCAAACAAAGTTTGAAATTTTGGAAAGACATAAAGATCTTCCTCAATCACTATGATAGGGTTACCAGAGGTATACAGGAAAACAAAGCTAAGAGCATTGAATGAAAGACATAAAAAAATACAGAGCCAGATATCAAAAGGCAAAAATAAAGATAGTCTGAGTTAGAGCTCATATCTCCTGTCTACATTTCTTCACCCCAATCTCCCCACCCTCAACCCCGGCCTCATTAAAACGTACTAGCTCTGTTTACAGAAGAATAAAACTGGAAGATTTGGGAACACATATTTCCATTACACATTTTATAGAATACGCCTTTAAAATTGCTTTGTCTCTGGTAGATTCTTATTACCAAGATATACTTTTCTGGTTGTTCCACTGGCCAGTGTTGAAGAACATTAGAGGAAGCTGCCCTAAAAATTTCTTATTGTAGGGATGTTCCTAGAACTGTTCCCTACTTTTTCACGTAGTATCAATTTTACCAGGCAGTGTGACTTCTCTAAGTAGTATCATGTATTATGTAACATGAAGCTGAACTATGTTTCCCTTTTTGCACTGGATAATAGGAAGCTCAGAAGAACATTTGCACTCACTTTTAGCAAGTTCACCCACCCACCAGTATGTACTTTGATTCCTTAGTTCCCCTTCACACAGTCTCCTAATTTACTTAAAAATAATAAGCAAAATAAAAATTAAAAATGTGTAATAGTTAATAGCAAATATTTGAGTGATTATTAGATATTCTAATGTCATAGTATATTCCCTCCCTTATATTTTGACACCTTAAGCCATATATAAGTATTTTAATATATATTAAGTGTTAGATATTTAAATTTCATACATTTAATCACATTGAGTTTTGTTTTTTGGAAACAGTACGGTATGAAGAGATGTACAGGCGGGTGAGTGAACTGCTAGGTGAGTGGAGAACTAGATCAAGCATCTCATATTTCTGTGGTGGCTTTTGAACCAAATCATGGAGAAAAAGCACTAACGATGGCAAGTGACTGGAGATATGCCAGGTGGGACCTGGTCCCTTGGGCTGCAGTCTAGCGCCCCTACACCAGTGGTCGGCAAACTCATTAGTCAACAGAGCAGTAAACCGCGGCACCGCAGTTTGCCGACCACTGCCCTACACTAACAGCAGCTTTAGTTATGATTTGGGATAAAGAACAAAACAAAAACTGCCAGTCCCTACAGTAAAAAGGCTACAAGTCACTGGAGCATCTTATTTGCACCCTAACTCTGCCTAGTTTATAGGCACATATAAACACTGATGTGCATTTCAGCCCTTGGATGGGTGAGAGGAAAAAAAAAACATGAAAAGACAGTGTCTGAACCAGCTCCGAGCCAGGGTAGCTGGGACAGAGGGAGAGCACACAGAGAGGGAGAAGGCGTTGAAGCAGCAGCAGCATGAATCCAACTCACTCACCCCTGATAAAGTCAATGCACTTTCATCTCACCATTCATTTCTTTAGCTCTGCTCTTTCCACCCCACCTCACCGCCCCATCCCCCTTAAGTCCACAACCCACCTTCCTCAGAACCGAGCAAAACTAGCCAGTGTGCAATGACTGCAGGCCCAAGGATTGTGGACACAATGGTGAATCTCCCAAATGGCTGCTGTCCAGGGAGGGAGACAGACAAGAAAAGGCATGAACAATACAGTGAGCTGAACACTAGAACAGTAAACGGGAACAGCGCACAAGAGGGCCATCTGACCAGCAAACTAACAGAGAGGATGCAGCATAGCTGTGATGATTAAATGAGTTTTAATTAATCAATTAGCTATCTCTGCAAATACTTCTTTTTTTAAATATATTTTTATTGATTTCAGAAAGGAAGAAACAGAGAGGGAGGGAGAAGGAAAAAGAGAAAGAGAGAAAGTATGAAATATCAGTGATGAAAAAGAATCACTGATCAGCTGCCTTCTGCACACCCCACACTGGGGATCAAGCCCACAACCCGGGCATGTACCCTGACTGGGAATTGAACCATGACCTCTTGGTTCATAGGTCAACGCTCAACCAGTGAGCCATATCAGCCGGGCATTGTATCCGCAAATATTTCAATGTCTCTGTGTGCTGGCACTGTTCCAGCGACAGATGGATGTCACAGCAGACAACAGTCCAAGACCCCTGCCCTCATGAAGCCTGCATTTGTGAAAAGAGCAGTAAAATTAATATTGAAGTAAAAACAGATGTCAGATGACTGAAAAGTGTGAGGAAGGAAACTAAAGTCAGAGAGCGGGAACCCCAGGAGAGACTGTACCCCTGCGCAGGTGACAGGGGTGAGCCGGACCCAGAAGCCCTCTGTGTGCAGCATGCACCGGGGGGGGAGGGAAAGCCAGTGCTGGGGCCGTGGATTCAGAGGTGGGAGCCGCGGGCCTGTCCATCTTATAGGCTCACGCACATGCCCCACGTGATGTTTTCAGAGGGCAGCAGCGACTTCCCAAAGAGTTCCGTTCAAAGGTATTAAACAATGAATGTCGATGTTTAATCAGCTCTCCACAAAGCTGGCTGTCCGAAGCAAGGCAGCATGGCACACCGAGATTTTACTGTCCCGCCTCCTTTAAGGTCTTTTCTTCTTCGTTTCCCTTAGCCACTCAAATGAAGACGGAGATGAAAAGCATTTGTATATAGGCTTCCCTCAGATAGCCCCTTTCCCTGGTCACCTGGAACAAGTTTACCTCGTGGGACAGACAGCCAACAGCGCAGACTGCCTATGGCCTAACAAAGAGCCACGTCCCAATCACGGCGACCGGTTTAGAGAACTTTGCCCACTGCATAACTGGCCTGCAGGCCACCACCATCTGTCTTTAAGTCCGCGTAAAACTAACCATATGTTGCTTCATCACTGGCTGAGCCGGAGTACCAGCCGCTCCTCCCCACCAGAAAAATGCCACCAACCTATTTTTCCTCTGGGGGAGGGGCTGCTGAGGGTGCACGTACCTCTCCGTTACCACCAAACATACCTATTTGAAAAATTTTTTATTTTGTTCTGCTTATGCTTTACCCATGACTCCCAACCCAAACAACCCTAACAATTTCTATAAATTTTTGAGAAGGCTCTTCCAGGAGACCCTGGGTGGACGGACAGACAGATAGGTTTGGGGGCCCTGGTTCTCCCCTGAGGTTTCGCCTGGCGATAGGACACTCACACAAAGGCATCTTACAACAACTCTCCCACCCGCTGTCTACTGCACCGGCACCACACGTATCTAACACCACCTTTTCAATCAGAGTAGCTCCCCTCTAATGTGGATAACAGCTACAGATGAACGAAAACCATGTGAAACAGTACAAAGCTGTCACCAAATGCTCTCTTGATGGATGAGGACAAGGATTCTCCCTGTTCTCTCACCATCGATGACTGAACATTCTTTGTAAGGAGCAGCGGTACAAAATGTTCTGGATTTTAGTGTGATGTTATGTACACTTTAAACAAAATAGGAATAGAAAGTACCCCCCACGGTTTAAAATTACACACACACATTTAGATAACTCAAGAAGGCTAGATTCTTGGGGTAGAAGTGGGTCGTTAACACCTGTAAGACCCAGAAAAACCAGGCCTCCGTCAGCCGACTTCCCTTGGTCTACACAGAGTCGAGCATAAATCGTATTTACAAAACTGGCCACAATTTCATCATCTTACAAAAGACCAAGCGTTTTCTGCAAGGCTAATGATTCCATTTGGCCTGGGAGAGTACTTGACGGGAATTTAATGGTGCAAAGAAGAGAGATTTCAACCTTGTAGGTCCCTTGACTCATTCATCCTTAAGTGAGCCCCTGTCACCAAAATAACCAACCTCTCAAACCTGTAGAGGTCTGAGCACATCACATTTTACCTCCTTATTAAACAGGAATTGCATTGTTGTGTTTTTTTTCTAAATCTACCAACTGCTAACAGTGGGCCGGACTCTCCTCCCAGATCAAATACTTTGTTAAAGGCCTGTTCCCTTCTGCACCAAGATCGTTTACCTTACTCCTAGGGATGCGATGTACGACTAGCTCTCGCTCTATTTTTAACAGTTATCCCTCAGAGATGTTGGGCGTTCTCCAGGGACCTCTTTAACTTACGGTATTTCAGCACTGGGTCTTCTAATGACTATTTCCAGTCTAACAGGGCCCTGTTCATTGTGAGCACAAGTTGTGGTGTCTCATTAAGCGCCCCGGCGAGATTTCTCCCCTCGTCCGTGGCAGAGCCCTAGTGAGCCACAGTGGGAAGAGACGATACATGAGCTAAGGACAGGAGATAGAAGCGCTTCCACCTCCTAGCTTCCCTTTAGCCCTGATGTCATCTTTTCTAAGATGGGAACGCCACCGCCCCGCCAGGGCGACGATAAATCTGACGTGAAAGCACAAAGGGTGCTCAGCCAGAATCCTGACCCCCGCAGGGACACACGATAATGAGGACATGACTGAAGAGGTTGGAGACCACTCTGCCCAACAAAGCTGAGACCTGTAATCCAGCTGAAATGATCACGGCCCACTTTCCAATACATTAAAATCCATTTTAAAAAATGAGCATGCCGCAAAGATGAAGAGTTCGCTGGGTGAACAGGATGGAAGCCAGAATGTTCTAGAACAAAAGAGAAAGCACGGGGAAGGCAGGGGCTGAGAGTGGGAGCAGCGGAGACCTGGAGCGCTGAGCACCCAGCCAGAGTTCCCCAGGGAAACGCTCGCTGTGCCGCAGCCAATGGAAAACACAACGTGCCAACCGACCATGAGGTGTGGGTACATAGAGACCACTATTTGGAAGGTAACCATATGGGAAATGATTTTTGAATGTGTAAGTCAGCAAGGGATCATCAGCATACAGAGACATGCTCACTCATATTTATATTCAGGTTTTCTACGCGTAGGGAATGAAGTGAACACACTATCTGTAATGGGGGTGCAGTGAGTTGTTTTTTAAAGGAAGAGCCCATACTCTCAGCCTCCTGCCCAGCGAGATGACATAAATGTTCATCTTTCAGATCTCACTGTTCAGTGCACAGGCTACCTGTGGGTTTGCAGACCTCCAGGCATTTTGCTTCCCAGCTCTTCCTGCTAACTGGCTGTCAGACCTGACTGGCTGGGGGATGGTGCTGGGCAGAGCCATATGGATTTCTTCAGACTGAAAAGGAGGATTGGGAATAAAACTCTTTTACATATCTCTATTAATGAAAAATTCTCCTAATGCTGTAAGTTTTTCCCTAAATAAACAGCACCCGACACAATATTCACAGACTATTCTGTGAACTTTTTCTCTTCCATTAGAAATGACAATATCCTGAATATTGTAGCCAATTGCCATCCCCATCCATCTGCCTTGAAAGAAAAAGAAAGGTTATTTTATTTCCTTCCTCTGTCTCTGAAGGCTCAGTGTATTCTCTTGCCTTCTACATAGTCACATTATGTACAAGAGCATTTTTAAAAAACCAAACAGTATTAATTTTTTTTCTTCCTCCATCTGTGTGCACACATCCACTTTTCCAATGTTTTTAAAACTTCAAACTATACCATCAACTCAAAGCTCCATCTGTAATGCTATGCAAGTTACTCAAGGTGGTACTGCCAGGTCTATAATTAACGCAAATTCTGCCTTTTTGTAAAAAGGAAAATATTAACAGTTGTACATCAACCAAATTAGATTATCTGAATACATTGATCATCACTGATTATCTAAACACTCTGACTCAAAAACTGTCATGACTAATAATGATTTCTTTTCTAGCATAAACATAGCTACTGCTTTTTATTAAGTCTCCCATCCTGGTAGTCATGGAGATGGGAGGGAAAAAAACTGCTTTATATTCTGCTTTAAAATAAAAACCAAAATCTAAAACTCAATTTTAAACAATTCTTCATCCTCTTTTTTCATATTGCTGTTAATACAGAGGAGAGCTGAGGCTCTTTCCCACTTCTGAGCCCCGTGCTCACACATTGTATATGTATTATGAGGTACCTGGATGCCTCATCCAAAAGTTACTGATGCAGTGAATTTAAAATTTTTACCGCCCTTAAAACTTTCCAAGAGCCTTGCCAGTCAGAATCCTTAATCACCCCCTCACCCTCACCCCTGGAAACTCTAAGTCCACTCATCACGCAACTTCTCCCAGCCCCAGGGTCTCTGCTGGTGTAACATACAAACCTTCCCCTCGTAGTATTGCTCTAAAATGGGCCCCCGGTGCATGACACGGTCACAAACTATCATGATGCAGGTGATATGATTTGCCAAACCTGTCTCAACCTGTGTCATGGCGTTGCAGGCTGCTCATCTGGACTGTCCCACTCAGTGCTGTTTATCACACCTGACAAGAGTGCTAGCATGACAGAGAGCAGAAATGCGGCCACTCCAAGGGACACGGGACCTCCTGGAAGAAAAGAAGCAATGCTGGCTGGCTTTCCAGGGCCTGTTTCAACTCAAAGCCAGCTCTATCATTATTTACTGTCAACTTCGAGGGACTTCGCTACGTAAAAATCAGTTCTTAGAGAGAGAAATGAAGATCTAGTGCTAGTTCGTGGGGTGCTGGTGATGATAAAATAATCAAAGGAGGGAATAAAAGGTGATGTCTTCAGTACAATGCCTGGCCCATGGTGAACAATAAGTAAATATTAGCTCATTTCAGAGACCTGTTTATCAATTCCGGAACTAAGAATGCCTTGAGAGACACAAGATCGTTAATTATCCCTTTTCAAGGAGCTGGCCACATCACTTCAGATCACAAGACTGAATACACATCCTGGGTTTTGGCACTTATCAATTCTGGAGAGTTAATTAGAAAATGAAATTTATTTTAGGAAAGAAATGCAAACAGCTATGCAGAGTTAATCAATTATGCAAAGCTGTGTGTGCAGTCCTACGTCTCCCTGAACCTGCCCCTGGGACACAAACTTGGAACATGAGCTGGAAACGCCATAATCTTTATTCCTGCAGAGCCAACCCACCTGCGAAGGAAGTTCACTCGGTCTCCCCAAGCGCTTATACTTAAAGAGAAAATAATCCTGGAATTATATTCGGTTTATCTAGTCAAAAATGAATCCCCCTCTTAGCTCTTACCCCCAAAATAACCCCAGGAGTTTGTGTTTTTGTGTGTTTTTTTTTCCTTTCTTCTACCAGAATTTATTAGCATTTATTAATCGCCAAACCCTGTGCTAAGCTTTGGGGATCAGATGCAGGTAAAAGTCACAGTCCCTTCCCCGTGAAAGCTCAGAAGAGCCCCCTTTATCTAGAAAATCTACACTCACTGGATTTGAGGGTTTAAAAAAACAAAACTTTTATATATTTTTATTGATCTTAGAGAGAGACGAAGGGAGAGAGAGAAACATCAATGTGAAAGAGATACAATGATCAGCTGCTTGCTAACCGGGGTGGAACCCGTAACCTAGGTATGTGCCCTGATCGGGAATCAAACCGGTGATCTTTCAGTGCTTGGGACAATGCTCAACCAACTGAGCCACACCAGCCAGGGCAAGGATTTGAGTTTTTAAAAATTGGCCGCAGAATACCGTGAAGTCATGTGGAATAGACAGGACTGCTGAGCATTGGAAAGAAACATGCATTCACACAAGGGTCCTCACCGCATACTGCACCCAGGGGCATCAACAGAATTATGCATCCCTCTACTCCAACCTTCTTCTCGGATTGTCCCCAGTGAGAGGGGGAATGTCCCCTTTGTTATGCAACCATTCCACTACACCACCAAACTGTTTCGGACACCATTTTCTCAGAGGAAGGGTGCCAGTCCCTCCTTCCAGATCTGAAGCAAGCTCACACCTCCGCCCCCAGCCCTCCTCCGACCATCTCAGGAATCCTTTCCTCTAACCTGAATAAGATCCTTCTTTAAGCCAATCCTCTCCCCACGGAAAGGACCTGAATTCTGCCACCCCAAAAGTACCTTTTGGGATATATTGATTTTAAGCTGGTTACTAGGAAACAAAAGACTCTCGAGGAGCCTCAGACCCTCCTCCTTCCCTGCCTTAAGGGTTCAGGTAGGAAAACCTGCTTCGGGAAGGGGACCCCAGCACGCCACTCCTGTGCAGCGGCCTCAGCAGATGGGAGTTAAGTGGCGGACAGGGAGGAACCGAGAAAGAGCTGTTCCCTGGACCCCCCACCCCCACCTGTGCTGGGCCGCCCAGCAAGGATTTGTTCACCACCTGCTGCCTACCTGCGAATTGTGTGCTTTCCCATTGAAATCCCAGGCCCCTGCTCCCCTTCTCCTTTATCCAAGATGACATGTGAACCTCAAGTGCCCAGTGTGTCTTTGGGCCTCGTATCTGATGACACCTCCGAATGTACATCCGTAAAAACTCGGACATCTCCTCCTGTGGCTCTGTCTCGTGTTCATTGGATTAGTGGTCCATCAAGAAGAACTCAGAAGGCGGAAGGAAAAGTTATACTTTTGTGCCCCACTCCACAGGCACCAGCTAAACCTGTCTAGAGGGTAAGGGTAGTCTATTTTTCACCTGTGTGTGCCCCAAAATTCTGACCACACTACCCTGTGTTCTTTAACATGTAAACACATTTCCTTGATGTAGTTACAAACATCAAGAAAACAGAGAGACAAGCTGGGTGACGTTGGGGAGGAGTGGCGGTAGCTTTCCTCTACATAAAGCTGCCCCCTCAGGTCCCCATAAAGGGCACGGTCAACTGCCATCTCCAGGACCACCTACAATAGAGCTGCATGCCCAGGGAACCCAGGCCAGCCCTGGCCCTCCAGGCTCCTGGCTTCATCCTAGCATTCTTCCACACACACACCCCACACACACACTTTCCTCCTCCTGGGTCAAAACCTCAATCAAAGGCAGAAAATAAATGTTTACCCTCCACAAGCCTGTGCCCAAGGCCAGCATTTCACACTAGAAGTGAGAGAGGGAGGGAAGAGGAGGGGAAAAGAGGAAAGGGGAGGGCATGGGATGGGGATAGGATGGAAGGGGAGGAGAGGGGAAGGTAAGAGAGTGGGGAAGGGAGGGAAGAGAGGAGCTGGGGAGTGCACTAGCTGAGTAAATCAATATTTAAACCAAAGGCCAGAGATTCATTTCCTGTTAAATGTGATTATTTTTAACCACTTCTTTCAAATAACATTGTTACTAGTTTTCTCACTAAAATTGTAAGAAAATAAGAAGGACAAGGAAATTGCATTATAAGAACTTACATTAAGGCTTTCATCCATTACAATTCTGCTGTTCAAGAGTTTTCTCTAATCCTGGCTAGTGTGCGGCATCAGGATGGCATTTAGGCTTACCTACAGCAGGCAAACACTCCCAGGTTATGTTTACTCAAGTCAGATCGTCATTAACAATGTACATGAAAAAAAGCACGTAATTTAGCTGCAATTATTCCATGAAATTTTATGTGAGAATTTATGTGAATTTTTTCACACATTCATATTTAGACTAGAGGCCCAGTGCACGGTAGGGTGTGGCTGGCCGGCCCCAATGGGCAGGGCGGGCCGTGGGATTTAATGTTGGAAGCTATAGCTTTCCTCCAGCTGGATCTAATTATACCTTAAGGATGGCCAAAAGAAAACCCACAACAGAACTGTTTTGCATTCCATATGCCATGAGATGAAGTATGTATTATTTGCAAACTTATGTCAAGATGGATGATGGCCCTTTAATGATTTTTGCCTTCTTCCCGGGACTCTGCCCTCAGGACACCAAAACCATGGCCAGTTTCCCTATATAATCTTCATGTCTGTTTAAAAGTTTTTCTGGTTTTGAATGTGCCTACCCTTCGCTGTTGCTCCTGGCAGCCTGCGGGTCCTCTTTGCTGCCCCTTTTAAAGAGAGATTGAAAGCTCACCTAATCTGCAAGGCACTGCAATTTCACAAAATCCCCAACCTAGCCTCTGTACATTCCTTAGCAAAGGGCTGCCATCCTGTTAATGCGTAGGTTGCCTTTTGGGTTAACTTGGAAGGTCTCCTGGGGCTGCAGGCCATGGAAGGAGAATTCCACACCTTGGCTGCAGTATCAGCAGAGCCCTCTGGAGACTCTGGTCAGGAACAGAAGGTACTGATAATTATTTTCTGTGCTTTCACTACATGTACATGCACCAGGGAGCCAAGCAGTGATTTAGGGGTGTTGGGGGTTTATTGGGGGCAGGGGGTGGGGAGGCCCGATCAGGGCCCGGATCGGGCTGATTGGCTGCCACAATGTGCGTATTAGCCATCAGTTGTTCTGGTAGTTGTGGTCATTTGCCCTTACAATCACTGGGCTTTAAATATATATAGATGTCAGATAAAGATTAAAATAAATAAAAAAAAAACTATTGACCTAAAAGGATGTTTAAACCATCCTTTAAAAGACTTTATATGCATATATAGTGACTGGCTAGGATATCTGCTTTGTGAATTTTTAACAGTACACAACAGCATTTTTTTCCATTAGTGATTCTCTCCGGGTTTTTGTCTAGGAAAAAAATTGCATTCCTATTTGCCTACAGAAAATACAAATACTAGTTACAAAAATTTCCATCACCACCTTTAAGAAAAATAAGCTTTTGCCCATCAAAATAATAAACATACACGTTTACAAGGAGGCTGTACTCGCAGATGTCTCCAAGAAACTATCGTAGGTTATGACCCCTGACTACGAACAGGCCCAAGCGGAGGAGGGCTGCGGATGCCAGCTGCACAGACAAGCCCATCAGACCTAGGGAAACAGTCTGTGGAAACATGACCCGACCCAGACTGCTTGGTTCCAGTTGGGCTGAGCTGTCCCACTGACTTCTCTTACTCTGATGCAAACTGTGGAAAGACGCTGAGGATAAGATAACCCTGAGCTCAGATGACCAAGGCAGGCTAGAAGCCCCACCTCACTTGCTTCCACCATCCTACACGAAGCTGGGGAGGCCAGCAGGGCATCTCCACCTGGGGAAGGCTGCAGGCAGCTGACGAGAGAAAAGCAGATCCCAGGACACCAAGACCATGGCCATAAGGCCAAGACCAGTAACACTAAACAACAAATGATGTTTTTTTTGGTTGTTGTTGTTTTGTTTTTAAAATATATTTTTGTTGATTTCACAGAAGGAAGAGGATGGGAGAAATAGAAACAATCAATGATGAGAGAGAGTCATGGATTGACTGCCTCCTGCATGCGCCCCACTGGGGATTGAGCCTGCAATCTGGGAACCAAACCATGACTTCCTGGTTCATAGATTGATGCTTAACCACTAGGCAACACTGGCTGGGCAACAAATGATGTTTTTTACTAGTAAATAGAAATTATTCATGAAATTGAGGTCTTTGATTTTAAAGACAAGCCATATATGTTAAAATCTATATAATAAAAAATAAAAAATAAATAAATTTAAAAAATAAAATCTATATAATAAAAGCCTAAGCAGCTGTTATGGCAGAACAACCAGAATGACTGGTCACTATGATGCTGACCAATCATTCGGGGAGCAGAATGCTCAACATAGGAGCTAGCCCCTGGTGGTCAGTGAACTCCCACAGGGGGAGCACTGCTCAGCCAGAAGCTGGGTTCACAGCTGGCAAGTGCAGCAGTGGTGGCGGTAGCCTCTCCTGCCTCTGTGGCAGTCCTAAGGAGCAGCAAGCAGTGGGGTGGTAAGGAGCAAGGGGTCCCAGATTGAGAGAGGGTGCAAGCTGGGTTGAGCTCCCTCATCCCCCACACCTCGTGCACGTATTTCGTGCACCAGGCTAGTCCTATATAATAAAAGAATAATATGCAAATTAATCATCACTCTGTTACACCCACAAGCCAATCAGGAGCGAGTATGCAAATTAACCCAACCAAGATGGCTGCAGCTATGAAGATAGAAGGAGGGAGGCTTGGGTTTCCCTGGCGATAGAGAAAGCTAAGCTTTCTGCCCACCCTGACTGGCCTAGGCCTCCACTCAAGGCTACAAAGTTTCAATTATAGAAGATAAATAAATCACAACAAAAATGGCGGCAGCCATAGAGCTGGAAAGAGCAGGAGGCTAGGGTTGCCCCGGTGATGGAGAAAGCAAAGCTTCTGCAGCCCTCACCTGCCTTGGTCTCCACTTAAGGCTACAAAGTTTCAATTATAGAAGATAAATAAATCCCAACAGAAATGGCTGCCACTATGGAGTGAGCAGAAGGCTTGGTTCTACTCCAGGCTACAAAGTTTCAATTGTATAAGATAAATAAATCCCAGATACCAGGGCCTCCGCTTGGGTTGCCAGGGGGTATAGTCAGTCTGCAAATCACCACAGGCCACTCAAGCCCCAAGGGAACCTCCACCCTGATCCGGGACACCCTTCAAGGCAAACCAGCTAGCCCCCATCCATGCACCAGGCCTCTATCCTGTCTAATAAGAGAGCAATGTGCAGATTGACCATCACTCCAACACACAAGATGGCTGCCCCCATGTGGTCAAAGATCCTGCCCTCATGTAGACACAAGATGGTCACCACAAGAAGGCCAGCAGGAGAGGGCAGTAGGGAGAAATCAGGCCTGCAAGGGAGGGCAGTTGGGGATGATCAAGCCTACAGGGGAGGGCAGTTAGGGGTGACCAGGCCGGCAGAGGAGGGAAGTTGGGAGTGACTGGGCCTGCAAGGAAGGGCAGTTTGGGGGAACCCAGGCCTGCATGGGAGAGCAGTCTGGGGGGAACCAGGCCTGCAGGGGAAGGCAGTTAGGGGCAAACAGGCTGGCAGGAGAGCAGTTAGGCATCAATCAGGCTGGCAGGAGAGTGGTTAGGGGGTGATCAGGCTAGCAAGCAGAAGAGGTTAGGGGCAATCAGGAAGGCACACAGGTGAGCAATTGGGAGCCAGCAATCCTGCATTGTGCAAGGGATGTCTGACTGCCTGTTTAGGCCTGATCCATGCATGAATTTCATGCACCAGGCCTCTAGTTTAATATAAAAGCCTAATTTTCAATTCCAAAATGAGAAACCTGCCACTTCAGAATACTGACAGTGTCAGCCAGGTGTAGCGAGATAGAAAGAGAGCGTCCTCTCTGATTCCTGGGTGGGGCTGTGGAGAAGGACAGGGTCACCCTCATCTGCTTTTTGGAGTTTCTTCCAACTGTAATTTCTATGGAAAATGGGAATTTTGGCTGGGTCTTCACTTTCTCCTCCTCTTTTCAATTCCATCCTATTTGGGTCAAAGTGAATGATTTCAATCTGGAAACATGGGCTGAGCCTTAAAAAGCCCAGAGCCAATAAAAGGAGTCAGAAAAATTAACTGGACAATTGGTTGGCCCAGAGAGGTTGGCCCTGCTCTGATACAAAACCAAATACTTGTTGGGCTTTCAACTTCTAAATCATGTCCCAAAGAAATAGTTTAATAACCAAATTATGACGACAAGAAAGCCTTTCTGAGAACATAGCAAAGCTCCAATTGAGGTCTGGTCGCTTGGATGGAACATCACTCTTACTGATCCATCCTGGAATGCCATCACTTCTCATGCATTTTACCTCTATGACCCAATTGATTATCACTGGCAGATGTGAAAATGAATAATAAGAGGCAGGAAAGCAAAAAACCACTCTCAGGAAATCCATGCCTCAGCACTTTCTAAAACTGCCCTTGTCTTCAGGCAACTCAGGTTCTTTCCCCTCAGTTCTTTTTTCCCACTCATTACTGCTAATCTCTCTGTAGGGTGTTAATTGCTCTGTCACAATTACATTATTCCACAAATAAGGACAACACAAAGTCCAAAGTGGATTAACTTTTCAGTTATTGCATTAACTACTTAATATACTGTAATTGTCTTGTTAGTGCATCTTTTGGTGCACATTAAAAAAAAAAAAGTAATTATTTTCCTTCCTCTTCAGCTCCACTGACTTTTATGTCTTTCAAAAAAGAGCACTAGAAATTATTTTGAAGTAACCTGTAGTGCCAGTAATCTGCCTATAAATGTGATTTTTGTCTAAAGGACCCACACTGTACAAAAGACTCATGTTTGACAATTATTTTTCACAACACTGACTAGAAATTGAGGTCATGTAGGGGCCCAGTAAGGAAAAACGTGGGTGCCGTCCTGGAAGTCTAGCCAAACGTGATTACCACTAGTAATGGGGTTCAGATTGCGATGCTCTCTAGGATCAACTCCATGCCAACAGGCAAGAAAAGAAATGCACACTGCACGCACCCTAGTAAAGAAGACGCGACAGAGACATGTGCAGAAGGGACCTGCCTCCAGCTTCAATAGCGAGTGCAGGAAAGCATTCCCCATGCAGATCCGAGCAGAAGCCTCCCACCAAGAATCTCACCATGATGTCAATGCTACGCTTAACATTGCAAGTCTTCGGGCAAACAATTCTGCAGAACAATTATGTGAGGAGTTCCTCAAGATTTTTGTAAAAATGCCGTCCAAACTGTCTTTCCTCGCTCATTTTCCACATCGCTGAGGTTTAAATATGAAGTCACATTGCATGGTACCACATACACCCTCACTCAACAGCCAGGGTCAAAGGACTAGTCCCTAGAATGAAGGTGCCCACACAAGATGACAAATAACTACCATGAGCTGGAGTTCCCTATGTGAGACGCAAGCAAAGCATACTCCTTGGGATCATACACAAGAAGGGCAGGCCTAGTTTTACTTGGAACATGGAACATTATACTTATTCAGAAGTCACCACCTTCTATTCCCACCATCCTCACCACAACCCACATCCAGTTTGTTCCCCGAAATAACAAAGGAAAGTTATTTGGAAGTCAAAGCCGAGTATGTGATTCACTTCTGCTTCGCTTTACCAGTTTTGGTCCGAGATTCTTCCTTTCACTCTTGACCCTCCGCCATAATTGTCTTCATTTCATTTCCCTTTTAGGGCCCACAGAGTTGCCATTTTAATGATTAAAAGTCGGAAGAAAATTAGCCCCCTGGTCTTGGCAAATTTTCAACTTGTTCTGAGAGGAAGGAGTGCTGTGTGAAGGTCAGAGCTGGTGGGCTGGACAGCAGAGATCCCGGCTCACACACCTGCTCCCCCTACCATGCAGCCCCAGGACCCTGCCCATCTGCTGATCCTCTCCCCACTGGTGCCCTCACTGATGAGATGGGAATACATAACTAGCCCATCCTCAAGGGGCTGGTAAGGGGAATAAGAGAGACAACACAGGGTGGGACAAAAGTAGGTTTACAGTTGCTCGTATGGAAAATACAATAATCAAGAATGATACAAGAATAAATATTGTGTTTCTCGTACTCACACCACCTACTTTTGCCCCACCCTGTATATAAAGCACCACACAGGGAGCCTGGACCAAGGCAGGTACTACAGTAAATTGCCCCTGCTATTGCTATTATTCCTTGCTTCACCACACTCTCTTCTTATCCAACCACCAATGCACAGTCAAAAGGTCACTGAGGTGACAATGGCACACACATTTAGACTCTGGAGCTCTGCCACACTTGTCCCCAGCTCCCTCCGTGGCCCATCCTTTCAATCACAATAACTATGAGCCAAAGGCCGTGGGGCCCCACTAAACCCTCAGGTCCTGGAGCTTGTTTAGAGGAAAATGAGAGCTGAGACCTTACAGAGACCTTGTGAATTATTCTTAGGATAATAAGGACACTTGGATTACTGCCATCTTATGAAAAAGATATTCCATCCTTCACCTTAAATATATGCAGTCAAAATGCTCATCTCCTTTTGTTGAAAATGTTCCAGTTACTGAACGAACATCTATGTCCAAGTATTGCTGAGGCCAGAGATTGTGTTTCATACTCAACTTGGCTTCCCAAGCACCCCCTAGGTAACTCTTGAATGAACGAACAAATAACCAGCAAGTAAGAACACATATTTACAAATGAGGAGCAAATACACAGAAGATATACACGGTGCCTACTCTTACCTGCAGACCTTCCAATTCAGAGCCATGACCAGAATCCTATGCCATATTAAAAAACTTTCTTGGCAGAGGTTTGGAAGCGTGTGAGCACAAATGCACACAGAGAGGGCTGCAGCAATTACTGAGAGGCAGGGACCACATAGGACAGGGCTGACGGGAAGCCAAGGCTGTCTGCTCAGCCCTGAGTGTTTGATCCATCCAAGCTGAACACAGAGCTTTTGCAATTTTGCAAGTCTTGTATCATAAGGCTGACTCCAGCACAGAAGTTTTCCTGGCGTAGACACAGCTGATTCTCACAACCAATTAACTTGGAGGTCAATCCCCGCCACCCCAATGATACCAACAACAATCAAGACTTAACTACAACAAGGCTGTACACACAGTCCACAAAGAGATGCACTAAGAGAGTGTCCACCTCAGGTAACTGGGGAGGCAGAGCTACTGGGCCATATAGGACACCTAGCACACAAAGCTACTCTACCAACTCAGGGAAGCAGCAAAAATGTGGAGAAAAATAAATGGGGAAAGAAAACACAATTGGATATAGAGTTCAAAACCACGGTCCTAAGGTTTTTCAAGAATTTCCCAGAAAAGATGGATAAATTTAGTGAGCATCAAGAGGAAATGAAAAAAGACCAACTATCTCTCTCTTTCTCTCTTCCTCCTCCCACCTCCTTCCCTTCCTCCCTCTGAAAAGCAATGAAAAAAAAAAACCCTCAGGTGAGGATTAACAGGAAAATAAAGTCAGACGTGAGGACACACTGCCTCCTCCTTCCACCATTTCCCAGACCAGCTGACTGGTGGTTAGCTTCCAGAGAGCAGCATTGTTCTCACTCTTGCTTCACTCCACTTCACCTCTGACAGAACTCGGAGCAGTGATTCATGTAGGTCAGGGCTGATGTGGAAAGGCCACTAGACTTGGAGTCAAAAATCTGATTTCAGGCCAGACTCTGCCCAAAACCAGACATGTGCCTCGGGCAATCTATTTCCTCTCTCTGGGTGCCGAGCTCCTCAGCCGTGAGCAGAGCCATTGTCGAAGGTTGTAAGGGTTCTTGGCTGCACTGTGAGACGTAGGCTACATATTCAGCTTGGAAGATGGGCCAGTTTTGCTTTCTGGCTGCTGACTAAGCCCTATTTTTATTTATTGCTTCTCCACCTCCTGGGAAAGTTGGCCTGAGAAACTAAAATACCACAAACAATCTGGAAGAACCAGTGCTATTGAACAGAGCAGCGAGAGTGGAGACTCCCTTATGGTAGGTGTGGAACCCAGTAGTGTCAACTGGTAGATGATTCTTCCTATGTCAGTCCGGCCAAATGCACCAGGAAAGTTCTCCTTCAACAGCAGTCTGAAGGTAAATAGGCCTATCACTTTTCTTTAACCTAGGTAAAACTACCGCCAAAAGTAGTGTTCTAGGAATATTCCCCCTTCCTACTAACTACTGAAGACATCCTGGAAAAATCCAACCTTTCCGCAAGAATGGCCTTCTCCATGCGAAGCAACGGGCTGCAGATCTGTAGCAGGCCTCATGCAATTTCTGTCCGAGGGCATCGTTTCCAAGGTAACAAGGTGGTGGTGGGGAGCGCAGATAGGTCTAGCACATTTAATATGTAGATGAACTAGGGTACCCCATAGAATTTCACTAATAGGCAAGAAGGTAGATTAAAGCCTTCTATTCTTTCTTCTCCATTTATACCAGGAGGAATTGATTTGGGGCTTTTACAAAAGACATGTTTCTTCTCTGGCAGCATGGTTTCCAAAACACAAAACTCCAAAGTGAGTTTGTTACAGTTAATCAAGCGAAAAGCAGCTTCTATTGAGAAAGTCCGAGTGGGGAAAGGAAGGGGGTCCGGGCACACTGAACCAAACTGGAGACATTTGTCGCTGCAGCTCCCTTACGGATCACAGAGGCACAGCACAAGAAGGCTGCCAACTCCCCACACACCAGCGGCTGGATTCCCCTTCTGACCTTCCCACCGAGCCGGGGCCTGCACAAGAACCTCCCCATTGCCCAGCTGGACGAGTGACTCTAGCTTCCAAAGGGGAAAGGGGAGCCAAGGAGGGGGTGCTCTGTCCTGCCCTGGACAAAGGCAGGGGACCAAATGCGCTGGCAGTCGGGAGGCAGAGGGGCCAGAAGCCAGGGCGAGGAGCTTTTTGTGGCCACTGCCTTCCAACGGCCACCCTGCAGCGCCGCCACCACCTGCGTCCAGCCTCCCTCCAAGAAAAGTGAGAGAAGCCAAAGAAAGTGGGCAAAGGCGGGGAGAGGCGTGGGGGATGGGTTGACCCAGAACACTGCAGTAACAAAAAACAGAGATGCTCTAGAGGACCACGGGCAAGGGTGGTGTGGAAAACATGTGTGTGGACCAGAGGTCTAATCACATACAGAGCTCAGCTTGGCACAAGCCGGGCGAGGCTCCCTTAGCTCCAGAACCGGGTCGCAGTGATTTCTAGTGTTCTTAGTTGCAAACAAAGACTCATTGTGTTTCCTCAGTAGCCATGCTGCCAATTTGTCTCACACCTTCCAAGAAGGCCTAATTATTAGTCTTCCTGGGCTGTCTGCCTTGTCCTCAGCCCTGTGAAGCATCGAGCATATTTCCCTACTCCAAGGAGGAGTAGGGAGCAGGGGCAGGGGAGATGGAACTCCCCAGGGAAGGAAGCAGCATCTCCATGAGGACTCGGGCACCTGGACGTAGGTGCAAGGAGGCCCAGCCATTTCCAAGTTTCTAACAATACCTGGCCCCTCTGGCATTTCCCTCAGGGCGTTCCCTGCACTTCCCATCCTGTCCTTTTACTTTGAGTTCCATTTCCTCCCCCAGCACAGGCCTGCACTGTCTGTACTGCAAACTGGATATTCCGTCCCACTTTTAAGAGTCCTTTCATTTTCCCGTTTTGTCAAAGTGATTGTGTCTCAGAAATTAACTGTGTGATGGCCAACAAATAAAGAGGCATTAGGCTTCCAAGATACCACCGAGTCTTTTGAATGAGCCGATGGTGCCAATGTTGCCAATGTTGCATGCATGGGGTGATTGGTAACGGAGACCACAGAGGATCCCAGAAACCTATTTCTGCCATGTGCCTCCCTAAGTAAAGAAAGGGCAAGCCTGGCTGTCAACTTTTCTTTTATTTTTTTAAGTTAACTACCCTTTTCTGTCCCTGAGTCTGTTACTTCTGAAAAAAGGAATTTTAAAATTACTACTGCCTATTTTTATTTATTGATCGATTTGAGAGAGAGAGAGAAGAAAGCGGGGGAGAGAGAAGCACTGATTTGTGCACTCATTGGTTCATCCTTGTATGTGCCCTCACTAGGGATGGAACCCACAACCTTGATGTATAAGAAGGCCACTCCAACCAACTGAGCTACACAGCCAGTCCACCATTGCCTATTTTTAAAGAATCTCTTTGCTCTGCCCCATAGGTCTTTCAACTCATTTTTAATCGCTATTTGTAAAAATCTTCCCATTTTCCTATTATTCCCAATGTTTGACAATAAAGGGCAAAGATAATAAGATTAAACAATAGAAAAAGGAAGTCCAGCTCCGATATTCACAGAGATAAGCCTGTCCTGCGGCGTATTTGTCCTCCAAGACCTTCACCAAAGGGAAAAGTAAGCTCTGCAATCTCGTGGGCTCCAGGAAGACTTCAAACGTCATTTCTCAAATGTGAGCACGGAAATAATCTCGTTGAGTTTACATTTAATAACATCTTACATTTGCAGAGTGCTTTGTTTTTGAAGGTGTCTTCATTTATAATGTGCCACTATAAATGTCACATTTAATTTTTTATTTTTTTTATAAAACCCTGAGAAAGTTGGCTGGAACGGTAAGCTGCCACCATTGCAGATGAGAACACTGCTAACTACCGCTATTTCACAGGCGAGAACGGTCAGGCCCAGGGAGGTGAGAGGCCTGGAAAGTGATACGCAGCAAGCTGGCAATTCTGTGACTAGATTCCACATCTGAAACCCTCGGCCTGTGCTCATTCTTCAGCACCTTCTCCTCAACACTCTCCTCCAGGGAAGGAAGTTCCCCTGACCTGGTCCAGGCTGGAAAGGAGACTTGCCATAATACCAGACCCCTGTAGGCCGTCACATGTGAATTCCTGCACAGCAAACACTGCTCTGAAAATTGCAGCGAGTATAGCTTTGCACTATAGTATTTCTTGTGGGTCATCTAACCCCCTAGAACGAAGGCCAATCCTGGGAGGACAACTACCGCGCCTGCAGTGTGTGTGTTTGACAGCAGGATCACTGGCCTCCCTCAGCGGCCAGCAATACTCCCAGGCCTCTAATGATGGCCTCCCAGGCCAAAGAAGGAGAGAGTGGGCAATTACCGGGGAATTTAATTCCCTATAAACACCAATTCGGAGTAATTGACAGAGGGTGGGGGTGCCTTCCTTTCCCCCTTACCAGGATTTCTTTACATTAGCCGGTTAATTGCTTCCATTCTCCAATTGCCTAGACCCACAGCTATGAACGGGCATGCCATCCACATCCAGACAACCGGAATTAGGCTTAGAATGGAAGCACCCATAATGTAATAAGGCCTTTTACAAACACTTTGCCATGGCACAAACATTTTCATTACCTGGTGTGAAGTGTTTTCTCTGATGGAAGTGAACAATGTTGGAGCAATAGACACCACTTGATCTACCTGGTGGGCTGCAGTGTCAATAGAAGCATATCAAGAAAATACTGCCCGGGAAGGTGGTTGGGGTTTTTCCCCCTCCTTTTCCTTTCCTTTTAAGAATCTGCTGAGTTATTTCAGTAGCACATCAAGCTCCATTTGCACACCACACCTTCTTCCTCCTGCACTGCAATTGCAGGTCACGAGCCTCCAATGATCGTTTTTCTCAGCACCCAGCCCGCTGTGTGCGACCCAGACATGTCTCCGTACATTGTGAAGGCAGAGTTCACAGCACACACCAGAGATGAAAGCATGCCACCTCCATTTCAAAACTGCCACGGGCTAACAAAAGTTTAGTACATGGTCTCCAATGCTTCTCACCTCATTCTCATTCATCGGGCATTTTGTAAAATGAATATGGTGCTACTCGACATACAATCATATGTAATCCAGGCCAGAGGCAGGAAGCTGCCTGACAAAGAAAGAAACAAACTCAGTTTTACCAAGTGTACTATGCGCCAGGCACAGGCCAGGAGGAACTCAAGCAGATATCCCCATTTTACAGATGAATTAACTGAGGCTCAAAAGATGAACTAACTTGCCCAAGGTCTAGAGTACTGGCCAGGCTCATGATTTGAATATGGGTCAAAAGCCAAGACTAGTGCAATTTCTACTCGTTACCCAAACCAGGCCCCTCAAGAGTGAAGTGGTTCCTTTAGCCTAGAGAACAGTATTACAAAAGACCAAAGTTGATCTTAAAGAAAACTTAGACTTGTCTGTCATCGAATTTTCTATCAAGACAAGACAACTCTAGTCTGGTGAAACAATTGGACGTGGGCTTGGACTCAAACATTCTATCTAGATAAACAGATCCCCCCTTCCCCTCCAAAAGTGCAACAATCCATCCTAAACTACTTTAATGCATGTTCTACATTCCAAATGTACAAGATTCTGAGTTTCTTCAGAAAACTAATTCCTTTTCATTTTGGTTCCATCAAATTCAGGTTTACCCTGACAAGATAATCACTATGAAATTTTGACCTCTTAACCTATGAGTTCTTCAGATAGCTGACTCTCCAAATATCTACCCATTGACGCAGGAACCTGAGAAGGCAAGAAGGAACACACATTTTGGATAATTCCGTAAATCTCAATTATCTGTGTCTACATCAACTTCCCTAGTTTTTTGCTTCCTTGATGGCCCACTGGAAACCAGGAACTTTGCCCTGCCAGGCTCCTCCTATGCTTAATGTGTTTTCCCTTCACTTTAAGTCCATGACTGAGAGTCTGTTTTTCTAAGTTCAAAGGCAGGAGCAACAGGAACTAAAGAGTTACTTAACATAAAAGAAGCTGGACAAGCGGAAAATGTGCCAGAAAATAATTCTGCTCTGTTCTTATTTATACTCCTCAAACAATAAAGTGCAAAGTTTGCCAAAAATCCACAGGAAAATCCTGTTAAAACATACACTTCAAAAAGTCTCCAAAATCTTTCTGAAAATAGCACATCATCCAGAAGGCTGTTTAGGAAGGATCAAAATTGGCCAATAATACAAAAGTGTAAATAATCCCCAATATTGACAGCTTATAGCCTGAAAAGTCATTTTTAAATTATTTTTTTTAACCTTGGGAAGTAATATCTTTCTATAGAAACATGGTCATAATTAGTAGTAATTTAACAAAAACTTAAACTAAACTATCAAGTGAGATATAATGACTGAAAATATGCTCATTTGAATTTAAGTGAGTTTGACAAGTATATATACCATGCAATGATCCCACAATCAAGATTTAAAACATTCCTACCAACCTTAAAAATTCCCCAAGCCATGCCCCGGACAACCACTGATCTACTTTCTATAATAGACTGGTTCTCCCTGTTCCAGAACTTCAGATGAATGGGGTCACAAAGCGTGTACTCTTTTGTGTCTCACCGCTTGGCTCAGCACGATATTTCTGCAATCCAAGCATGTTGTATATATGCACAGTTCAATCCCTTTTTATTGCTGAGCAGTATTCCATTTCTATAGATATACTAGTTTGTTCCACCATTCACTGGGTGATGGATACTGAATTGTTTCCAGTTTGGGGCTGTTGTGAATAATGCTACTATGAACATTCACATACAAGTCGTTTTGTGGACATGTTTTCATTATCTCAGAAAACTGCTAAATGGTTTTCCAACATGATTGGACTGTTTACATTGCAATTAATGGTAAAGTTTAAAAGCAATCCACACATATCTTTTCAGTCTGCTCTGTGACTGATACGATCATCTCTGGGCTGGTAAAAAGGAGGTCTGTGGGAGAAACCAAGATGACAGCATAGGTAAACACCTAAAATGCTGCCTCATACAAAAACTTCAAAACCACAACTAAAAGACAAAATGGACATCATCCAGAACCACAGGAAATCTGGCTGAGTGGAAATTATACAACTAAAAGGAAAGAGAAGAGCACACTGAGACTCAGAGGAGCTGCAGAGGTACTGAGACACATGTGAGTGTGTGGCTGGCTTTCTCAAGTGGGAGGGAGACAAAAGCTCCCAACTGCACAGAACTCCAGTCCCAGGTGATATCCTGGGGACCCAGACTCATTCGAGGAGAAACTGGACTGTCTGGCAACAGGTGGAACTCAAGGGTGGCTTTCTTTCAGAGGTGCTTGCGATTACCACGGGACACTGAGACACGGGGGGCCTTTAGGGCAGCGCTGACTGGAAACCAATGCTGTCTGCTCCACCCTGAGACTCCACCCCATTCAAGCTGAGCACAGAGGCTTTTGCAAGTCTTGTTTCATAAGGGTGTCTTCAGCACAGAAATTCTTTCAATATAGACATAGCTGATCCTCACAGCCAATTGATCTGGAGGTCAATCCCTCCCAGTGATACAAACAACAATCAAAGTTTAACTACAACAAGCACACAGCCCACAAAGGAGTGCATCAAGAGTGTCCACCTCAGGTAGTTGGGGAGGCTGAGCCACTGGGCCCTTAGGACACCTAGCACACAAAGCCATTCTATCAACTCAGGGAAGCAGCAAAAATATGGAGACAAAGAAACAGATCACAAATGAAAGAAATGGAGGAAAAAAACAACTGGATATAGAGTTCCAAACCACAGTTATAAGGTTTTTCAAGAATTTTCTAGAAAAGGCCGATAAATTTAGTGAGAACTTAGAGGATATGAAAAAGGACCAACTATAAATTAAGCATACACTGACAGAAATAAAAAATATTATACAGAGATCTAACAGCAGAGTAGAGGATCACAAGAATCAAGTCAAAGATTTGAAATACAAAGAAGCACAAAACACTCAACCAGAAAAGAAAAAAGAATCCAAAAATATGAAGATAGTGTAAAGAGCCTCTGGGACAACTTCAAGCATACCAACATCAGAATTATGGGGGTGCCAGAAGAAGAGAGAGAGCAAGATAACTGAAAACCTATTTGAAGAAATAATGACTGAAAACTTCCCCCATCTGGACTTACAAGTGATGAACGTAGTTCACCTGACCCAGAACATCCCACAAGTCCCATACTTACAAGTCCAGGAAGCACAGAGAACCCCAAACAAAAGGAATCCAAAGAGAACCACAACACAACACATCATAATTAAAATGTCAAGAGCAAAAGACAAAGAGAAAATATTAAAAGAAGCAAGAGAAAAACAGTTAGTTACCTACAAGGGAGCACTCATACGATTGTCAGCTGATTTCTCAACAAAAACTATGCAGGCCAGACAGGAGTGGCAAGAAATATTCAAAGTGATAAATAGTAAGAACCTACAACCAAGATTACTCTCCCCAGCAAAGCTATCATTCAGAATTGAAGGTCAGATAAGAAAAAGCTAAAGGAGTTCATCAACACCAAACCAGTATTATATGAAATGCTGAAAGATACTCTTTAAGAAAAGGAAGAAGAAAAAAAAAGTAAAGTCAAAAATTAGGAACAACAAATACATATCTATCAACAAGTGAACCTAAAAATCAAGTGAATAAAGAAATCTGATGAACAGAAAAAAATAAAAGGTGGTCTGTGGTATAAGAACATTGTTGAGAAGAATTTCCTTTCCATCTTGCTATTGGTACAACCAGAAACACTGCCTATTTCAAAATTTCTTTTGGACAAAGGTCCATTTATGTACCTCTCTTTCCTTCCCCGTCTCCACAGATGCTTTGATGCTCATAGACCTCACACTAACCACTCTAAATCCCTGATGAAGCTACAGAATGAGCCAACTTCTCTTTCAGTGTGTTCCATTTTTCAGAGCTACATACTTCCCTTTCTTTCTGCCCTCTTTACAGATCAAAGCTTCTGCCTCTCGGTTGAATTGGTCATGTTTAGGAATTGGGAGGCAATCTGATTAAGTGGACTTTTGCATGAAGGACTGGAAACCTCTTTAAATAAAGATGTTCAAACAAAGGCCAAAGAGACGGCTGTCTCCATTTCTGCAATACTGCTCTTATTCCGAACAAGTCGCTAACATGGTGACACCCAATAATGCAATAAAGTGAAGTGATACAAGGTGGTACATGAGTTAAAACCGGGGAAGGTTCATTTTTCACTTCAGGGTCGGAGT
>PVJN01030670.1:0-25420 GCA_004026805.1 Lasiurus borealis | reverse complement strand
TGGGGGAAATTTTCAGTCATTATTTCTTCAAATAGGTTTTCAGTATCTTGCTCTGTCTCTTCTTCTGGCACCCCCACAATTCTGATGTTGGTACGCTTGAAGCTGTCCCAGAGTCTCCTTATATTATGTTCACATTTTTGGATTCTTTTCTCTTCTTGCTTTTCCAGTTGAGTGTTTTCTGCTTCTTTATATTCCAAATTTTTGACGTGACTCTTGCCTTTCTCTAGTCTGCTGTTAGGACTCTGTATAATATTTTTTATTTCAGTCAGTGTATGTTTAATTTCTAGTTCCATCTCTAGTTGGTTCTTTTTCATCTCCTCTTGGGTCTCGCTAATTTTATCCAACTTTTCTATGATATTCTTGAAAAACCTTATAAACGTGGTTTTGAACTCGATATCCTGTCGTTTTTTTCCCTCCATTCCTTTTGTTTGTGATCCCTTCCCTTGTCTCAGCATTTTCACTATGCCGGGAAACTTCTGTGTTGAATTCAGCCTTATGATAGCAGGCTTGCAAAAAACGCAGAAGCCTCTGTTGAGCTTGGGATGCGTGGAGTCTCAGGGCTTAAGGGACCGCCTTGCCTTCCAGTCGGCCTCACCCTCAACGGCCCCCAAGTCTCACGTGACTGGGTAATGGCTGGAGCGGTCCTTGTGCGCATGCACCCACAGTGCCTCCAGACCGCTGCCTTTCCAGCTCCCCTGCGCCCTAGGACCACACAAGTCTAGGTCTCCAGGGTTTCACCCGAAACAGGGGCCCAGTGGACTCAGAAGTGGCGCAGTTGGGAGAGTCTGTCTCCCGCCCAGTTGCGAAAGCCAGCGGCCCAATCAGCAATCTGTCCTCCGAGCAGTGCCGTGCTCACCGCCACCAGCCCTCTGATCTTTTGCGACTCCCCTAAATTTCCGTACACCTCTTCCTTTTCACAGTCCAAACTCCCCCCGTATGAGTTTCAGCTGGATCTGGGTTTAGTGTCGTAGGATAAGGGGTTCAATGCCATTGGGAGTCCCTGTTTCCATCCCGCCAGAGAAAGCCAGCCAGGTAGTCTGGCACCCACTCTCTCAGCGCGCGCGTCTCTCTACCTCAGCTTTTTTTGGCTCCTCTGGGTCTCTGTGAGCTCCTCTCTTTCCCTCTAGCTGTAGAACTTCCACTCAGCCAGCTTTCCTGTGGTTCTGGATGATGTCCGTTCTGTCTTTTTGTTGTAGTTTTGAAATTATTGTGCGAGGCAGCAGTGTAGGTGTTTACCTATGCCGCCATCTTCGATCTGACTCTCGAGGCAGCATAATTTGAGCACAGGAAGTTGGCAAAGATATGACACCAAGGCTGATGTCAATCACTCATTCTTTCCTTTACTCATTGGACATTTGCTACCTCATGTGCCGCAGGCTTTATGATTACAGATATCTCAAGTGGTCAAGAGCTTTCCAATGTAGTCTAGGACATGAGACATGGAGGAAAAATGGGTTAGGGAAGCCATCCAGTTTCCCCCTCTATTATGTCACTTTTTTGGATGAGCGGGGGAAGAAGATTGACTGATTGACTGATCTCTATCTATCTATCTATCTATCTATCTATCTATCTATGTATCATCTATCTCTCTATATATAGTTATAGATATATAGTATATAGCATTATTTCCCAACTATTTGTTGAATTTTTAATTTTGACAATTCTGTTTTTAATTTTCCAGTAACATTTTCTGTTGTTATTTTTTAAAATAGCATTTTGGTGCTGTTTTGCAATATCTTCCTTAATCTTTTAGAAGATTTCTCTTGTTTCTATGTTTTCTTTGTTTACTCAGCTGCCACGATCTATTTTTTTCTTGGTATGTATCTATTATTACAGGCTTGGTTACTTGTAGTTATTCATGCATAATAAAGCATGAGCTGCTGGATATAGAGGGGGGAATGCTTTTGACCTGGGCAGGGCTCGCTATCTGCTGGTAATTGTTTTAGGATGATTGACAGGGAGTTGGCTCCAATGCTGGAAAACTTCAAATGCCATTTTATGGAGGTCTTTTCTTTGGACCCATTCCATTTTTCCAGATACTTCCCATCTGGGTGAAAAGGGGCCTGGTTAAATTGGGTTTAGGCATGTTTGGGTGCATAACATTCATTGATCGAATGAGTATGCCAAATATAGCCTTTTCAATTAATACCATCCCTTGCTATAATGCTCATAGAAATGGCAAATTCTCATCTATAGCTTATGTTATGTCAGACAGTAATCTAATTGCTTTACACTGTTGATTGCTTTGGTAATTGCTTTCCTCGTTTAATCTTCCCAACAAACCTATGAGGCTACAAAAGAAGAAACTGAGGTATAGGAAAATGAAGTAACTTGCCTAGGTTATGCAGCACCTACATTATAAAGCCAGGATTTGAACTTAGGCCCTTTGACTGCCTATGCAATGCTGCTTCCTTAATAGAAAAATGACATAGGCTGGTATTGGGGCAGTGTTATATCTGAGTGTGTTATAAGACTGTAAGCCCCATACAAGAGAGTAAAGACAGTCTCTTCAATAAATGGTGCTGGGAAATTTGGTCAGATACATGCAAAAAAAAAAAAAGAAAAAAGAAAAAGAAAAAGAAAAAGAAAAAGAAAAAGAAAGAAACGAGATCATCAACTTACACCATACACAAAATAAACTCCAAATGGTTAAAGGACTTAAATGTAAAACAGGAAACCATAAAAATCTTAGGAGATTCCATAAGCAGCAAAATATCAGACATACGTGGCAGCAATATCTTTACCGATATAGCTCCTAGGGCAATGGAAACTAAGGAGAAAATAAACAAATGGGACTACATCAAAATGAAAAACTTCTGCACAGCAAAAGAAACCATCAGAAAAACAACAAGAAAGCCCACTGTATGGGAGAACGTATTTGCCAATACTATTTCAGATAATGATTTAATCTCCAAAATTTACTGAGAACTCAAACAACTAAACAAAAGGAAGATAAAAAATCCAATTAAAAAATGGGCAAAGGATCTAAATAGACACTTTTTGAAAGAGGACATTCAGAAGGCCAAGAGACATAAAAACATGCTCAAAGTCATCTGAGAGATGCAAATCAAAACAACAATGAGGTACCATCTCACACCTGTCAGAATGCTATCAACAAATCAACAAACCACAAGTGTTGGTGAGGCTGTGGAGAAAAAGGAAACCTTGTGCACTGTTGGTGGGAATGCAAGCTGGTGCAGCTACTGTGAAAAATGTTTGAGTTTCCTCAAAAAATTAAAAATGGAGGTCCCATTTGACCCAGTAATCCCACTTTTAGGATTATATCCCAATAAACCAAAAAAACCAATCAGAAAGGACATATACACCCCTCTGTTCATAGCAGCACAATTTACAATAGCTAAGATTTGGAAACAGCTGAAATGCCCATCAGCAAATGAGTGGAATAGGAAAACAGTGGTACATCACACAATGGAATAGTATCTATAATAATAAAAGGGTAATATGCTAATTAGACCAGACAGCTGAATTACCTTCTGGACATCCTTCTGGACAAAGCCAGGGCTGCAGCCATGGGATCAAGGCAGCCTCCATGGCTGCGAGGGAGGGATTGAGGCAGCCACAGTGGCTGTGAAGGATCAAGGGAGCTACTGCGGCTGCAATAGCCTACTAGTACTCTTGCATTAATTTTTGCATTGGGCCTCTAGCGCTGATATAAAAAAAGAAGGAACTGTTACCATTTGCAACTGTATGGATAGAACTGGAGAGCATTATGCTAAGCGAAAATAAGCCAGTCAGAGAAAGATAAATAGCACATGATCTCATTAATTTGTGGGATATAATGATTAACATAAACTGACCAACAAAAATAGAAACAGACAGGGGAAAGGGAAGTGGGGGATTAGATAGCAACCAAAGGATTTGTATGCGTATGTGCTATTATGAACATAGAGATGTTAACTCCTTATTAGATGGACACAGACACTGTGTCCATCTAATAAGGCAGGGGCTGCCTTCAGGGGTGGGAGTGGAGTGGGGGGTCAATTGGGAAAAAGGAGACATATATAAAACTTTAAACACTAATAATTTTTTTTTTAAAAAAGACTGTAAGCTCCATGAGGGCAGGGATTTTTGTCTATTTTACTCACCACTGTACACCCAAATCCTAGTTCATATTAGGACAGCACATTTTTATGGTAGAATAAACATATAATATCTTTCATATAGAAATGGCACTTGTCTCTCATGGGAGGGGGCACTAAGGGAAGGTGTGGTATGTGCTCAGTACATAGCCCCTCTCCTTTTCTTTTGGTTGCTAAAAATCATTTTTCTGTTTTGGCTGGGAGAAGGGTGTAGATCTGAAGTTGGAGGAGAGGTAGTCTGGGGCACATTTTTTCAGTAAAACTTCATCTCCTCCCATAATTGCTTACCTTATTCTTAACTCAAAGGCTGCCATAATTACTTGGCAAGTGAGCTTATTACTTTTTTCAATACTGTATACTATGAATTAATATTCCTATCATTAGATATCGTCTGAAATTTGGAGAAACCCTATGTCTCCATCATTCCCATTAAAAAAAGAAGTTTGACTTTTATATAGTTCTGATTGAATGAATTCTCCCACCATTCTTTTACTTATAAAACGGCTCTGCTTTTACACTGATTATTTAAAGCATGACTTTCCTGAAATGGAGTGGCCTGAAGGCAATGGCAATGCACATGTTTTACATGCCTGAATGAAAAAAGTCTGTGTCTTATATCCAGAATTTATTGCTGTTTTAACAATGTACTTATATCTTCCTCTGAAATGTTTTTATGAAGATGGGCCCATGCATAATCAGGATCTGAAGCTTTATTGCCAATGTCAGTAATATTTATTGGAGTTTGTGGAGCAGAAATGATTACTTTTTATTTTGGACTCTTGTTGAAAATTCCAGATATTCAATGGCTTCTGTTTAAGAAAAACAATTTTTTTTTTGTGGGGGAGGGAGGGCGGGGAGCAGGTGGGGTGGAGGGAAATTTTCCTTGTTTTAGAAGGACAGATGCCTTAGTTTTTTTTGGTTTTCCATAACAGAATACCATCAACTGGGTAGCTTAAAACCACATACATTTATTTCTCATAATTCTGGAAGCTTAAAAGTCCCAGATCAAAGGGCTGACTATTTGGTGTCTGGTAAGAGCCCCTTGGTCCAAAGATGTCTCTTTTCTCTGTGTGCTCTCATGGGAGGAAGGACAAGAGAGTTCTCTGGGGTCCCTGCTTTTTCCTTTTTCTTTCTTTTCCTTTCACCATTTATCCACACTATACCCTCTTCCACCTCCACTCCCCCTATGTCCTCACTCAGCTCTGCTCCCCATGTCCATGAGTTCTTTTCTTTATTTTCTTTTTTGCTCAGTTTCCCTCTGCAACCTTACCACCCCTCACCACAGCTGTCAGCCTGCTCTCTATCTATGACTCTGTCTCTATTTTGCTTGTTTGTTCACTAAATTCCACATTTGAGTGAAATCAAATGGTACTTTCTCTGACTGGCTTACTCACTTAGCATAATGTTATCTAGGTCCATCCATGCTGTTGCAAAGAGTAAAATATTCTTTCCCTTTATGGCTGAGCAGTATGCCATGGTGTAAGTGGACCATAGCTGTTTTATCCATTCACCTCCCTAGGACACTTTGGCTGCTTCCAAATCTTGACTATTGTAAATAGCGCTGCAATCAACACAGTGGGGCATATATTCTTTCAAATTAGTGTTTCTGGTTTATTTGAATAAATTCCCAGAAGTGGAATCACTGGGTTGCAAGGCAGTTCCATTTTTAATATTTTCAGGTAACTCCATACTGCTTTCCAGGTGGCTTTTGCACCAATCTGCCTTCCCTCCAACAGTGCACGGGAGTTCCCTTTTCTCCATATCTTTGTCAATACTTGTTATTTGTGGGTTTATTGACTTTAGTCATTCTGACAGGTATGAGGTGATAGCTCTATTGTGGTTTTAATTTTCATTTCTCTGATGATTATTGACGTTGAACATCTTTTCATATGTCTAATGGCTATCTGTATGTGTTTTTTTTGGAGAAGTGTCTATTCAGGTTCTTTGTCCATTAAACTTTTCTTTTCTTTTTATTATTGAAAGTATTGCATATGTTCCCTTTTCTTCACTATTGGCCCCTTCTAGTCCCCCTCCAACCCCCTTCCCCAGGCCTTTACCACCCTATTGTCTGTATCATGGGTTATGCATATATGTACACAAGTTCTTTGGTTGATCTCTTCCCACCCACCTTTGCCCATTTTTTAATTGGGTTGTTTGTTTTTTTTGGTGTTGAGTTTTATAAGTTCTTCATAAATTTTGGATGTTAACTCCTTATTAAATATATCATTGGAGAACATGTCCCCCATTCATTGGGTTGTCTCTTTTTTAAAAAATGCTTTATTGTTTAAAGTATTACATGTGTTTCCTTTCCCCTCCCATTGATCTCACCTCAGCTGCCTCCATCCCGCAGCACAAGTCCTCACGGCCCTAGTGTCTGTGTCCATTGTTTATGCTTATATGCATGCTTATGCTTGTGTTTATGTACAAGTCCTTTAGTTGATCTCTTACCACTCACTTTTTTTTTTGCCTTCCCACTGAAGTTTGACTGTCTATGCGATGCTTTTATGTCTCTGGATCTATTTTTGTTCATCAGATTATGTTGTTCATTATGTTCCACAAATGAGTGAGATCATGTGATACTGATCTTTCGCTAATGGCTTATTTTGCTTAGCATAATGCTCTCCAGTTCCATCCATGTTATTGCCAATAGTAAGAGTCTCTCTTTTTTTTTACTGCAGTGTAGTATTCCATTGTATAGATGTAACACTGTTTTTTAATCCACTCATCTGCTGATGGGCATTTAGATTGTTTCCAAACCTTAGCTATGATAAATTGTGCTGTTATGAACATAGGGATGCATATCCTTTCTGTTTGGTGTTTCTGGTTTATTGGGATATAGTCCTAGAAGTGGGACTACTGGGTTTAATTTTTTGAGGAAACTCCATACTGTTTTCCACAGTGGCTGCACCAGTCTGCATTTCCCCCAGCAGTGTACAAGGTTTCCTTTTTCCCCCCCACATCCTTGCCAGCACTTGTGGTTTGTTGATTTGTTGGTGATAGCCATTCTGATAGGTACAAGATGGAATCTCATTGTTGTTTTGATTTGCATCTCTCAGATGATTAGTGACTTTGAGCATGTTTTCATATGTCTCTTGGCCTAAAAGTGTCTAGGTCCTTTGCCCATTTTTTGATCGGATTGTTTATCTTCTTTTTGTTAAGATGTATGAGTTCCCTATAAATTTTGGACATTAGACCTTTATTGGATATAACATTGGCAAATATGTTCTCCCATGCAGTGACATTTCTTGTTTTGTTGATGATTTTTTTTTTACTGTGCAGAAGCTTTTTATTTTGATGGAGTCCTATTTGCTTATTTTCTCCTTAGTTTTCATTGCTCTGCGGGCTATATCAGTAATGATATTACTACTACATACGTCTGATATTTTGCTGCCTATGGAATCTTCTAAGGTTTGTATGATTTTCCATGTTACATTTAAGTCTTATATCCATTCTGAGTTTATTTTTTTCTATGATGTAAGTTAGTGGTCTAGTTTTATTTATTTTTTGCATGTATCTGTCCAAATTTCCCAACACCATTTATTGAAGAGACTGTCTTGACTCCATTGTATGCTCTTGCCTCCTTTGTCAAATATTAATTGAGCATAATGGCTTGGGTCGATTTCTAGGTTCTCTGTTGGTTCCATTGGTCTATATATCGTTTCCTGTGCCAGTACCCGGCAATTTTGAGAACAGTGGCTTTGTAATATAGATCAATATCTGGTATTGTGATCCCTCCAACTTTGTTGTTCTTTCTCAGCATTGCTGTGGCTATTCAGGCTTTTTGTTTTGTTTTGTTTCATATGAATTTTTGGAGAGTTTGTTCTAGGTCTGTGAAATATGCTGTTGGTATTTTAATGGGGATTGCATTAAGTCTATAGATTGCTTTGGGTAGTATGGACATTGATTTGGATAGTATGATGTTGATACAACCAATCCATGAACTACTGGAAGCTAATTCCAGCAGGGCATAATAAAATGAGTGTTGAGTTTTATAAGTTCTTCATAAATTTTGGATGTTAACTCCTTATTAGATGTATCATTGGAGAACATGTCTCCCAAGGTTAATGGGCTTCTATATTCAGCAGGGCTGAATCATATTGCTGCCTGCTGGAATGGCTGAAAGCATTTCCCCAAATCTGAAAAAGATGCATATATTGTTATCTGTTGCCAGACAGTTCAGGGTATTTCAATCTACATGTTATTACCTGCTTCTGCCCAAACAGGTAGCAGCTGAGGGCAGTTCCCCTGACCCAGTGGTCGGCAAACTCAGTAGTCAACAGAGCAAAATATCAACAGTACAACGATTGAATTTTTTTTTTGAGAGCCAAATTTTTGAGTTTAAACATCTTTTAATGCCACTTCTTCAAAATAGACTCACCCAGGCAGTGGTATTTTGTGGAAGAGCCACACTCTAGAGGTAAAGAGTTGCATGTGGCTCTGCAGTTTGCTGACCACTGCCCTAACCTGACAATGCCCACTGTATACCAAACCTTAATCTTTGATATGTATATCTGCTTTGCCTTAGGGCAATTTTTGTTGCCAAAAAGCTAGGGGTCCAGAGATTCAGGGAACTTGGTTATTGAAGTTAGGTCTCCTCTAGCTTCCCCAAATGCCTTCCAGATTTATATTGCATGTCTGATCTCTTTATTAGTTTACAAGCAGCCCATTCTCCAGATTCCTAAACCCTTCTAGATGCTGAGAAACACCCTTGCAGTGAACACTTCCATTTGTTTATGTCTTCCTCTATCTCTTTTTTCAATGTCCTGTAGTTTTCCGCATATAGATCTTTTACCTCCTTAGTTGAGTTTATTCCTAGGTATCTTAATTTTTTTTGGTGCAATAGTAAATGGGATTTTTTTGGTTTGTCTATCTTTCTGTGAATTCATTATTGATGTATAAAAAAGTCTTAGATTTCTGGTTGTTACTTTTGTATCCTGCTACATTGCTGAATTTATTTATTAAATATAGTCATTTTTTGATGGAGTCTTTAGGGTTTTCTATGTACAATATCATGTCATCTGTGAATAATGACAGTTTTACTTCTTTTCCAATTTGGAGGCCTTTTACTTCTTCTTTTATGATTGTTATGGCCAGCACTTCCAGTACTATGTTGAACAGGAGTGGTGAGAATGGGATCCCTGTCTTGTTCTTGTTCTTAGGGGAAATGGTTTTTTGTTTTTGCCCATTGTGTATGATGTTGGCTGTAGGTTTGTCATATATGTCTTTTATTATATTGAGGTATAATCCCTCTATTCCCATTTTGCTGAGAGTTTTTAATCAAGAAAGGCTGTTGGGTTTTGTCAAATGCCTTTTTATAAATCAATTAATATGATTATGTGATTTTTATCTTTCAATTTGTTTATGTGATGTATCATGTTTATTGATTTGTCGTTATTGTACCATTCTTGCATCCCTGGAATAAATCCCACTTGGTCACGGTGTATGATCTTTCTAATGTAATGCTGGATCTGATTTGCTAGGAATCTGTTGAGAATTTTAGCATCTATGTTCATCAAGGATATTGTCCTGTAATTTTTTTTCTTTGTAGTGTGTCTTTATCTGGTTTTGTGATTAGCGTAATGCTGGCTTCATAGAAAAAGCTTGGAAGTGTTCCTTCCTCTTGAATTTTTGGAATAGTTTGAGGAGGATAGGTTTTAGTTCTTCTTTGAATGTTTGCATGTTTGGCAAAACTCTCCTGTGAAGTCATCTAGCTTAGGGCTTTTGTTTGCTGGAAGTATTTTTGATGACTGCTTCAATTTCCTCCATAGTTATAAGCCTATTCAGATTTTTTGATTCTTCCTGATTGAGTTTTGGAAGGTTGTATTTTTCTGGGAATATGTCCATTTCTTTTAGGTTGACCAGTTTGTTGGAGTATAGTTGTTCATAGTATTTTTTTTTTATAATCCTTTGTATTTCTGTGGGGTCTGTTGTTATTTTGCCTCTTTCATTTCTGATTTTTATTTAGGTCTTTTTTTGTTGCTTCTTGATGAGCCTGGTTAGAAGTTCATCAATCTTGTTTATCCTTTCAAAGAACAGCTCTTGGTTTTATTGATTTATTTTTATTTTTTTGGTGTTTATGTCATTTATTTCTTTTTTATCTTTATTTTTTATTAATGTATTGCATATATACACATCTTTCCATTGCCCCCACCCCACTCCAATGCATACCCTCATCCCCCAGTGTCTTGTGTTCATTGGTTATGCTTATATGCATGCATACAAATCCTTTGGTTGATCTCTTATCTACCTCACCTCTCCCTAACCTTCCTGTAATTTGACATTCTGTTTGGTGCTTTACTGCCCCTGTATCTACTTTTTTATTCATCAGTTTATAATGTTCTTTACTATTCATAAATGAGTGAGATCATGTGGTATTTTTCTTTCATTGTATGTCATTTATTTCTACTCTGATCTTTATTATTTTCTTTCTTCTGCTCACTGAGTTTTTCTTGTTGCTCTCTTCCTAATTCTTTAAGTTGTAGAATTAGAGAATTTATTACTAGGTTTTTTTTTTCTTCTTTTTTTTTCTCTTTTTTTTTTAGTTAAGCCTGTAATGCTATGAACTTCTCTCTCAGGACTGCTTTCGCTGTGTCCCATAGATTTTGGGTTGTTGTGTCTTCATTGTCATTTGTTTCCAGGATTTTTAAAAATATATATTTAAAAATCTATTTTAGAGAGGAAAGGAGAGAGATAAAGAGATAGAAACATCAATGATGAGAGAGGATCATTGATTGGCTGCCTCCTGCATATTCCCTACTGGGGATCTAGCCTGCAAACTGGGCATGTGCCTTGACCAGAATCAAACCTGGGACCCTTCAGTCCAGAGGCTGATGCTTTATTCACTGAACCAAACCAGCTAGGGCTCCAAGATTTTTAAAAAAATTTCTTCTTTGATCTCTTTGGTAACACAGTCATTGTTTAATAACATGCTATTTAGCCTCCCAGTGTTGAATTTTTGTGTTCATTTTAAATGTAGTTTATTTCTAATATTATGCCATTGTGATCTGTGAAGATGCTTAATATTATTTCAATCATCTTAAATTTGAAGACTTTGCCTGTGTCCCAATATGTGGTCTGTTTTTGAAAATGACCCATGTGCACGTGAGAAGAATGTATATTCTGTAGCTTTGAGGTGGAATGTTTTGAAGATGTCAATTAAGTCCATCTGATCTAGTGAGTTGTTTAGGATTGCTATTTCTTAGCTGAATTTTTTTTTTTGTCTAGAGGATTTATCCAGTGATGTCAATGGGGTATTAAAGTCCCCTACTATGATTGTATTGCTTTTGATCTTTCCTTCGATATCTTCCAGAATTTTTTAATGTATTTGGGTGTTCCTGCATTGGGTGCATATATATTTATCAGAATTATATCTTCTTGTTGTATTGATCCCTTTAGTATTATGAAGTGGCCTTCCTTTTCTCTTGTTATGGCCTTCATTTTGAGGTCTATTTTGTAAGATATAAGTATTGCTACCCTAGTTTTTTTTCATTTCTATCTGCCTTAAAAATGTTTTTCTATCTTTTTACTTTCAGTCTGTGTGAGTCTCTTGTTCTGAGGTGGGTCCTTTTCCTTCTTCTTACAGGCCCTTTAGCATTCTTGTAATACTGGTTTGGTGGTAGCAAACTCCTTTAGCTTTCTCTTGTCTGGGAAGTTTTTTTTTCTCCCTCAATTTTAAGTGATAGCCTTGCTGGATAATGTAGACTAAGTTGTAGGTCCTTGCTTTTCATCACTTTGAATAATTCATGCTGATCCCTTCTGGCTTGAAATGTTTCTGTTGAGAAATCAGCTGGTAGTCTTATGGGCGCTCTATTGAAGGTAACTGACTGCTTTCCTATTACAGTTTCTAAGATTCTCTTTTTGTCTAACTTTTTCCCTTTTAATTATAATGTGTCTTGGTGTGGACCTCTTTAGGTCCATCTTGTTTGGGACTCTCTGCACTTCCTGGAATATTTCCTTCACCATGTTAGTGAAGTTTTCAGTCATTATTTCTTCAATTAGATTTCAATATCCTAATTTTTAAAAATTCTTTTTTATTTTTGCTGCTCTGATTGGGTGTTTGTTTGTTTTTTTAAACTTCTTTTTTACCTTTTTGAATTGCTAATTTGATCCTCTGATTCACTGAGCCTGCTGTCTATTCCTTCTAGTGTGTTCTTTATTTCTTATATGGCATTTTTCACTTCTGACTGGTCATTGTTTATAGTTTGTATGTTCTTTTTCATGCTGTTGAGCATCCTGTAATCATGGATCTGAACTCAATATCTGAGAAATTGGTTACCTCCATTTCTTTACTCTTCTGGAGAATTCTCTTGTTCCTTTATTTGGGGCTTGTTTCTTTCCCCCCACTTTGATTACCTCTTTGTGTCTGTTTTTATGTGTTAGATATATCTGCCATGACTCCCAGTCTTGTTAAGATGGCTTTATGTGGTTGGTGAGCTGTGGGACCTGATCACCTGAGCTGGGTGCTCTAGCAATGTCCCTTATGTATGTTATGTGGGCCCTCCTGCTATTATTGAGTTTTGATTGCTATTGGGCCATTTGTATGTGGGATCAACCCTCAGGCTGGCTAACCCCCAGCACTTGTGCAGGTGTTGATCACATGAAGTGGAATTCACCTTGGCAGTGTTTGGTGCCTGCTGAGATTTCCCTGCAGATATGCTACTTCTGAAGCTTATTGGATCTACTCTGTGTTTTTTTTTCTGGAGCTGTATTTGTTCTGGGCTCCTTCAGAGGGACTCAGGTACAGGCCAAGGTCAGACACTGTCTTTGACTGGCTCTGGGCAACCTGTTTGGAGCTGTCAGTAATCTATAGCTTATGGCTACCTCTGCTGGGCCTGAATGCATGTAGTAAGGACCTAGCTGCATACCAAGGTTTTCTTTTGTTAGTACCCACTGAGGGCAGAATAGCAAAAGTCTCAAGGTACCCAGAGATCCATCTCTGCCTACAGGCTCTCTGTTAGGCTCAGTCACCCAAAGAGCCCCAGACTATACTTCTCAGCAGGGCTTAAGCTTCACAGGATAGAGCGAGAGGGATTCCAATGGGAGGGGCTATTGTTTCCCCTCAGGCTGATGCTGCATGGAGGGCAATGCTCTTCCTGAGAAAGATGATTTCTGCAGTTTGGGGGAATGGCTCAGCACTGGAATCCTGGCAGCTGACCTCTCAGTTCTCTCACCAGAGCCAACAACCCGAGACTCACCTTCTGCAGCTCTGGTCCACTCTGCTGTCCTTCCACCAGAGGCCAGGGTGAGTAACTGTGAACAAAATTGCGTGTGTTGGCCCTTTATTAGAATGCCTGTGTTTCCAGCCATCTCTCCCTAGTGGGCAGAAAACCTGCTGCTTTTCATAGCCAGATGTCATGTGGGCACATTATCTGGTTCTGGTGCTGTGGTCTGGGGAACTTGGCATGTGTTTAAACCTCAGACTTCTCAGGAGAAACCCCCCACCCCAGATGAGCTATTTCTCTGGAACTTCAGCTGCTGCCGGTGGGAGTTCTGCAAGCCCTCTTGCACCTCCACACTTCATACCAGTCTCAGTGTGGCCTCCTCTTTAAGTTCTTGGTTATGACTTCAGTTCAGCTAGTCTTCAGTTGGTTTTTCAGGATGATTTTTCTATACTTTAGTTGTAATTCCTGTTAGGTCCAGGGAGGAGTTGAGTATAGCTTCCACCTAATATGCTGCCATCTTGGATCTCTGAAGAAATATTTCTTAAGTTCCCCTCTTTTAAAAAATGATTTTTTATTTTTCTATTACATTTGACATACAATATTATATTAGTTTCAGATGTACACACCAGTGATTATATATTATGTAACATTATATAAGTGATCATCCTGATAAATTTTGTACTCATCTGATATCATACATACTTATTAGAATATTATTGACTATATTCCCTATGCTGTCCTTTTTATATGGGCACAAATCCTACTCATGAAGTTTAGATATAAACATTCAGTCCATAACTATGGCTCTTATAAGAGTTTAAAAATTTTTAAATATACATATATATTGATTTCAGAGAGAAAGGGAGAGGGAGAGAGATATAGAAACATCAATGATGAGAGAGAATCAATGGTTGGTTTCCTTCTGCACACCCCAAACTGGGATGGAGCCTGCAATCCAGGCATACGTCCTGACCGGGAATCGAAACGTGACCTCCTGGTTCATAGGTCGAAACTCACCCATTGAGCCATGCTGGCTGGGGTCCTATAATACTGTTTTGTTTAATTAAAGAAAGCAATTGACAAGAAGAAAGTATAATATGAAGGGGGAAATGAATGATTTCTTAAAAGAAATAAGCAGTTCTCAGGAATTGCTTGGTTATAAGTCACAGAAATCCAATCTGTCTCTGTTAAATAAAATAGGAATATTTATGGAAGGTTATGGAAGGCTAGCACAGAAAGTACAAAGAATAATTCAAACCAGGAACTGTTCAGATATGGAGATCTCTCTCCTTGCCCCCTCGCTCTCTCCCTCTTTCCCTCTTTTGCCATCCCCTCTCTTCCCCACTTCCTTTCTTACTTCCTTGGATCTTCCATGTGCCAGTCACTGTGGAACCAGTAGATCAATAATCAAATAAGAGTTCTGAGGCGCAGAGAATGTATGCCAAAGAGCATATATTAAATAGACAATAAGCTAGCCAGAGTCAAACAAAAAAAGATTCTTATAAATAGAGTGACCATAAAATTTGTCTCCCACATTTGAAAATGAATGAGGTGTTATTAACAGTCACACTTGACAATAAGCGTAAAGGTGTCTAAGACATACCAGACATGTCATGGGCAAAGAACTATGGAGAGAATTAGAAAAAGGTGATGTGGTAATTACTGGGTGGCTACTTGAGACTGGGGATAATATGTGTTCTCATGTAAGCTGAGATCTGAATGACAAGAAGGAGCCAAATAAAGGTGACAGGGATGAGCCTGCTTGGCAGAGAGAGCAACCAGTGTCAGGGCTCTCAGGGAGAAAAGAGCATAGAACGTTTTCAGAATAGAAAGAAGGTCAGTGTGGCTGGTGTGCAGAGGACAGGAGAGGCTGACTGGGAATGGGACCAGACACATAGGCAAGGGCCTTCCTGTCATTAATAAGGAGTTTGGCTTTGAGACAGAGCATAATGGGAAACCATCAGAAGGTTTTCAGCAAGGAAGTGATGTGACTTACTTTACCTTTTAAAAGGAGCACCGTATAATATTACATTGTTGTAATAAAAAATGTATTTTTTATTGATTTCAGAGAGAAAGAGAGAGGGAGAGATAGAAACATAAATGATGAGAGAGAATCATTGGTTGGCTGCTTCCTGCATACCCCACACTAGGGATTAAGCCCATAACCTGGGCATGTGCCCTTGACCAGAATTGAACCCGGTACCCTTCAGATGGCAAGCCAACTAGGGCTGAAAAAATTTTATAATAAAATGTAAAAAAAAAAAGAGGTTCACTTTGGCTGTAGCTATGCAGAGGTTGTGTTGCATGAGACTCCTCAGAGATTGTTTTGGGAAGAGCAGGATATGCCAGCTAAGTCAAGAAGAGTCCACCTGGGGTATGGTGATAGATGGTTGGTTGCAGTGCATACAGAGATAAGTGAGTGTGTTTGGGGTACATTTTGTAGCTTATAGTAATAGGATATATTGGTGGATGAATGGGGTGAAGAAATGAGGAGAGCCAATGGTAACTCTTCAATTTTTAGCTTAGTGATCAGTATGATTGAAATGTTATTGATCAAGGAAGGGAACATTTTAGGAGGAGCATGTTGATGTGGGGAGGGAGGAAAGTTCTCTTTTGACCAGGTTAAGTTTCATGTGCCTATTACACATTCATGTGGAAATGTCCAGTAGGCAAGTCTGGAGCTGTGTAGAGAGAAAAGGGATATTGTATAAGACACCTCTTATAAGCTACTTCTGGTGCTCTCAGACTCACCTGACCCAGAAGCCTCACATATTTGTTCTGCTTCTGTTGTTGGCTATGTGTGGGCACCTACTCACTTAAATAGTAAGGCAGATTTTGATTCAATTCCCACTTATGCTGCTTGGGTCTTTGGGGAAGTTATATCACAAAGCCTCAGTTTCCCATCTATAACATGGGACTAATGTTTATCTTATGAGGTTTTAAAAGAAATAGATCAATAAAATACAAGGCTTAATCACAAGGCCTGGATATAATAGCTATTCATTAAAGAGCCTTGGTAATGAATAATAGTAGCTGGGAGCCATTGCTCACATAATAGAGGCTGTGTAGCTGAGTGGGAAAGAGTGGCCTCCTGCATTCCTGAAATTGCACCAAGTTAGTAATTATCTACTTTGCAAGGGCAGAGGCTGACCCTGCCCAAGTCTCAGTTCTGATATTCAAAAAAGGTTGTTATATTTGACATAACAAGGGTCCCTTTCAAACATCCATAAGTTATTAATAATCTTGGACACGAATCTTGAGCAACCCATCTTTCATTTTGCTTTGGACATCTCACCCAAGGCAGTATATACTAAATCTCATTTTGGAAAATCACTTTCCCGACCCCCCCCCTTTTTTTTTTTGGATCCAAACACAGAGGCCTTGGTAAAATCCTTGTCCTGGAGTTTGTTCAAAGTTCATGGGAAGAGTATCACAATGTATTATTTTTGCCAAAATTGCTGAGCAGAATTGAATCACAAGGAAGCAATCAGATTAACTCAGAATATGACACATTCTACAAGACAATTGCCATGGAGTCTCCAAAAAACTTGGAAAATAAAGCAAAGCAAAAAGGGCAGGGCTGGAAGTAGATAGAATTAGATTAAAACAGATTAAATATATATGATAATCAAATATAATGCATGAACCTTGGGTGAATATGGATAGCTCTCCCCCTCAAAACAAAAACCACACAATTATAAAGCACATTACGGGACAACCCGGGAATTTTGATTATAGACTATATATTAGATAGTATTATTAAATTAATGTTAAATTTCTTTGGTATGACAATGGTATTATGACTGTATAGGAGAACATCCTTGTTTATTTATTTTATTATTCTTGCTTTTGAGAGAGAGAGAGAGAGAGAGAGAGAGAGAGAAAGAAACACATTGATTGATTGTCTCCCACGTGCACCCCTATGGTGGTGGCCAGGGATCAAATCTGCATGTCTGTTTTAGTCTTCCTTCCTTCCTTCCTTCCTTCCTTCCTTCCTTCCTTCCTTCCTTCCTTCCTTCCTTCCTTCCTTCCTTTCTTTCTTTCTTTCTTTCTTTCTTTCTTTCTTTCTTTCTTTCTTTCTTTCTTTCTTTCTTTCTTTCTTTCTTTCTTTCTACAAGCGTTCTTACCTAGGATGCACAGGCTGTGATGCACGGGCTGACACTCTTACCACTGAGCCATGCCGGCCAGTGCTCCTTGTTTACTTTATTTTATTAAGGAGATACAGCTTAAATATTTAGAGATCAAGTATGTTTTCTGAAATAACTTTCCAATGGTTCAATAAAAAAATCTATAATTGTATATCTGTAAGTATATGTAGATATATAAAGAAAAAGAAAATATTCTTTAAAAATTGAAAATGTTAACTATTGGTTAGCCTATGCAAATGGTTTATAGATGATCATTGGACTTTCTTTCAACTTTTCTGTCAATGTGAAAATTTCAAAAGAAAAGTAAGGGAAAAAGTTCCTAGAAGAAAACCAGCAGGCAAGTCGGCATGTTTTCTTCCAGCAGACTTCAGTGAGGTGCCTTCAAGGCAACTTACAATGACCCATGGGCAGATATAAAAAATATTGAGGTATTTAAGCCTGTGGCCAATCCTCACATGGGAAATCCTCAATTCGTTATAACCCTGTAGCTGAAATTTTGGATTAATTGATAGGTGTGGAGAGAACGCTTGTTGAAAGAAAGAAAGAAAGAAAGAAAGAAAGAAAGAAAGAAAGAAAGAAAGAAAGAAAGAAAGAAAGGAAAAAAGAAAGACTAAAACAGACATGCATTTGAAAAAACAACCATTAAAAAAAACACCTTAAGAAAGTTAAGGTTCCTTTGGTTTTCACCAGGCATTTGGACTGCTAAGCATCTGTGTAAATGTAGTAGCAATCTTGTACACCACCTAGGTGATGAAGAATTAGAATTCCAGGGTAAAAAAAAACCCTGAAAATTTTTTACCTGGAATTTCTGTGGAGACATTAACATAACCATGTTATATTAATTATATATCTTAGGGAGAAGGCATTTCTTTTCAAGAATGTGTTTATTAAGGGCAGACAAGTCCTGGGTCACTTTACTTGGAGCTTAATTTCTATGTTCCCAAGCAGTTTGAAATCTTAATTACTTGACTCCTTCCTATCCACAGGTGTCAAATTTAAAACCAACCACACAAAATGTTGGGGGCAAAAAGTAGTCCAGTAAACAAACTTATTAATAGAAATGAAACTCCACAGGGAACACAGACACACACAAGTCAGTGGGATATTAAATTCCTCTGATAAGTTAACATGGATTAAGCACAACTTTTTATAGTGCAAGCTCTTAGTATCAAATTTTGAAGCACAGCAACATCTAATAATATAATTATTTTAACCATTTATAACAAAAGAAAACATTGATTCATTCATAAATAATTATTATGTACTCACTCTGTTCTCAATTTGAGAATTAAGCCGAGGGTATACTTGCCTGGAGTGCAGTCTATGGACTAGGTAGACATCATTATGCAATAAATTACAATAGCAGGAAGTGAATTAAGGACTAGTTTGTAGAGCAGACATATGGAGTAGCTTTGATTTTGTGAACATTAATAATTATCAAATGCAGAAGAAAATTATCATCAAATACAGAACAAATTTTTTCATTTGTTAAAGTTTTCTGAATTTCTCCATGATAAAAAGACTTTGTGGAGGTTTTAATTAATTTTCTAAGATTACTTTTTAAATACTGAAGGTTGAAACCTTTGTTTCCTTGCTTAAATCTGTTGTTCCAATACTCCCGAAAGATATTAACATGTGCTATTGGGTGGAAAGTATGCCCAACACATTGCTCACAGTCCTCCATTCTCTAGGCATGGCAGTGTAGCTCATTACTTGAAAGTAAAGAGACTAGTGTTAGATTTTAGAATTTAAGTCCAGACTTTTCCACTTGGTAGCTTGGTGGTCTTGGGCAAGTAAACTTTCCTAAGTGTAGTTTCCTCAGCTGTGAATGGAGATAATAAAAGTGCATCTCTCCTTGTTGTACTATTTTATTTATTTTCTTTCTTTTTAGTTATTTTAAACAAGAGGCCTAGTGCACAAATTCATGCATGGGTGGGGTCCAGCTGGTCTTCCCTGATGGGGATCCATTAGGCAGGACTGGCAAGATGGAGAGGGGCCATGGGTGGTTGTTGGAGGTATTGGGGGCTGATCGGGAGCCAGGTCAACTGGGGGAGATGGGGCAATTTGGATCCAGATCAGGCTGGTTGGCTGTCGAAGTATGTATCATAGCCACTGGTCATTTTGGTCATTCTGGTCATTCTGCCATTCAGGTTGCTGGGCTTTTATATATATACTAAAGGCCAGGTACACAAAATTTCTGCATGGGGCAGGGGGTGTTCTTCAGCCTGGTCTTCTCCTTCTTCAATCTGGGACAACTTGAGGAATGTCCAACTATCCATTTAGACCTGGTCCAGGTAGGATTGGGCCCTCTCACAATTCAGGACTGCTGGTTCCCAACTACTTGCTTGCCTGCCTTCCTGATTGCCCCTAACCACTTCTGCTTGGCAGCCTGATCACCCCTAACCACTTCCCTGCCAGCTAGATTGATGCCTAACTGTTCCCCTGCCAGGCTGTTTGCCCCTAACTGCCCTCCTTTGCAGGCCTGCTCACCCCTAACTGCCCTCCCCTGAAGGCTTGATCACCTCCAACAGTCCTCCCTTGCAGGCCTGGTCCCTCCCAATTGCCATCCCCTGCTGGCCATCTTATGGTGGCCATCTTGTGTCCAAATTGGGGTAGGATCTTTTGACCACATGGGGGCAGTCAGCTTGTGTGTTGGAGTGATGGTCAATCTGCATATTACTCTTTTATTAGATAGGATAGGGGTTTGGTGCATGGGTTGGGGCCAGCTGGTTTGCCCTGAAGGGCTTCCTGGATCAGGGTGGGTGTTCCCTTGGAGCATGGTGTGGCCTGGGCAAAGGGTCTGTGGTGGTTTGCAGGCTGACAATGCCCTCAATGATCCAAGTGGAGGCCCTGGTATCTGGGATTTATTTATCTTCTACAATTGAAACTTTATTGTGTTAAGTAGAGGCCTGGGCTGGCCAGGGTGTGCAGGAAGTATGGCTTCCTCCATTGCCAGGGCAACCCAAGCCTCCCTGTGGTGGTAGCCATCTTGGTTGGGTTAATTTGCATACTTGCTCCTGATGGGCTGGTGGGCATGGTTTGTGGGTGTAGCAGAGGTATGGTCAATTTGCATATTACTCTTTTATTAAGTAGGATATGAGATCACGTAGGTAAAGCACTTGACACAAACTAAGTCCTCAATAAATTTTATTTATTTTTTAATTTTTATTAACATATTACATGTATACATATCTTCCCATTACCCCTCCCCCACTCCCATGCATGCCCTAACCCCCCAGTGTCTTGTGTCCATTGTTTATGCTTATATGCATACATACAAGTCCTTCCGTTGATCTCTTATCTACCTTACCTCTCCCTAACCTTTCCACTGTAATTTGACAGTCTGTTTGATGCTTTACTGCCTCTGTATCTATCTTTTTGTTCATCAGTTTATGTTCTTTATTATCCATAAATGAGTGAGATCATGTGGTATTTTTCTTTCATTGACTGGCTTATTTCACTTAGCATAATACTTTCCAGTTCCATCCAGGTTGCTGCAAATGGTAAGAATTCCTTCTTTTTAATGGCTTACTTTAATTACAACTATTAGGTGTGTGGTCATTCATAACCTCTCCTACTCAGGGGATGGTCACTGGCTCTGGATTCTTATTCCCCAAGTTGAATGTAAGTAGATCCCTGATTTTACACCAAATGCATTCATCATCTATTCTTCTATGTATAGTAATCAAGGTGGGATTTTATTCTCAAAGAGGCCAAAAACCATAAGATTTTAGCTATAGCATAAAAACTCAAATTTGATGCAGGAGAGGAGGTAGGTTTAAGAGTATCAGATATTAATACATAGAAGTATAGGTTGTGAGTAGGCAAAGATGCAAAATTGAGAACCAGTGTTCTCCCTAAATGAACATCTGGGTTGACTACATGGAGATTAGTACAATCATGAGACCAGCTAGTGCCAGCTACTTCTGAGTCCACTGGGAATTTTTCTAGTGATTGAAAAATCCACATCCTTTTGCTTTTATTTATTTACTAGAGGCCTGGTACATGTATTTGTGCACTGGTGGGGTCCCTCGGCCCGGCCTGCATGGATTGGACCAAAACTGGCTCTCTGAAATCTCCTATGGGGTCCTGGATTGCAAAAGGGTGCAGGCCAGGCCGAGGGACTCTACCGGTGCATGATCTGGGCCAGGGAGGGACCACGGGAGGGCTCCAAGGCATATCCAGCTCTATTTTGCCCAGTCCCGATTGGCTGGACCCCAGCAGCAAGCTAACCTACTGGTTGGAGCATTTGTCCCCTGGTGGTCAGTGCATATTATAGTAACTCTTTGAAAAGTTGAACAGTTGGATACTTAGCATATTGGTCTTTATTATATAGGATTTTATGCTGGAAAGTGTGACAGAGATGACTAGTTGTCCCAATATTAATTTCTCCCTTCTTTTTTAATCAGAGAACCCTGGTTTTCAGTGGGATCTATAGTTTATCAGAATATAAACTGTATTTATCAGGCTCTTTTGCAGCTAGGTATGGCCATGTGACTAAGTTCTAGCCATAGAGCTGAGAAGAGGGAGAAGTGATTTGGAAAGGAAAGATATGCTCTCCTTACTTTCCCAATTCTATAAGCCAAGATGTAGGTGTTGTGGTGTTCTACCTGGACCATGCAGATGAAAGTAATACCCTAAGAAAGGTTGAAGGAATTTGGGTTTGTGACACTATGGAGCAGCCATATTACATGAGAAATAAATAAACATCTATTTTGTTTAAACAATGGTTATTCAGTTTACATTACTGCAATTGTGTCCATATCATAAACAATACCGGCAGGAATGAGTACAGTGGCAGAATTTTCTCTACAAGGCCCTCTCCCAATTCTTTTCTTCATGGCTTGAATCCTGGATTAAATGCTGGTGTGTGTGTGTGTGTGTGTGTGTGTGTGTGTGTGTGTGTGTATTTATGTTCTATTTTACTCTGAATTTATTTACATGCCCTGGCCAGTGTGGCTCAGTTGGTTAGAGCATTGTTCTGTACATGGAAAGAATGTATTTACTCGACATACACAAAATTTATGTTGAGAGCCAGAAGCATCTTACCAGGTATATACATATATTCATATATCTACATCTAAATATTAAGTCTTACAGTTAATAAACATACAGTCCAGAAACAGACAATCTATATAGTATGAGAAATACTATGTGGCCAAACGAATAAGATGATGGGCACTAGAAAGTTTCTGCAAGCCTGGGCCACCATTTTCTCTCTGAACCCAATGAATTGCACATGAAAGTAGAAAGATTGTCTCTTGAAGGTCAAGGGATGGGAGTTTTCCCCATTGTTTACAGAACGCTCTCCATGCAGGCCGCCTTCAGTTCTGTGTGGAGAACTCACAGTCTTCCTGCTCCTTCTTGGCACCTCCCCCGCCCCCCACCCGCCCAAGGCCGCCTCTCCAGCCGCCTTTGTTATCTAACAAGCCTGGCCCTCCTTCAGCCCTTCCTTGCGAGGCAGGCAGCCAGCATCACTGCCCTAGTTTCACAGACAGAGCAACTGAGTCATTTTTCTATTGTTACTGGACCAAAGTTAACCAGTTAGAACCAGTAAGTCATTTTAAAGCCCTAGAACCGGGTCCCAGTTCTTGTTCCTGGCATCGTCCATGGTGCCAAATGACACTGGAGGGTCAAGGGGATGCTGGCTTATGAACAGCTTGGGGAGAAATGCGTTTCGTGCAGCTGAGTTACAAACAAGGATTAGCTCTCTCTTAAAACCTGCAGGCCTGAAAAAGAAAGGGGAGAAATATATCTGTAGATCATCATCATACCACAAGCATTCTTAACAGCTCTCAAAACATTCACCAATTCTCTGGATCCTTAGTACTAGGCTTCTAGATAGAAAATGTCTTATTTGAAGTAGAGGCAATCAATTTTCTTCATCTTACAACAGAGGCACTTATGCAAATTTAGATCTGAGAGAAAACTAAATTTATTTCCTGCTTTTCACAAGAGGATCTTTAAAGTATCTGGCAGAGAAAGAAATGTACTTGCTCATGTGATAAAATTAGTAGCGCAAGCCATTCCAAACACAAGCTGTTTATATTTAGGAGGGAGTTGCTTTTTCTGTAGCATTTTCTGCACAGCTTAGACTTTGCTAATTATTTTCCCCTCCTTGTGCTTTTCCTTGCATCACATGTCACCCCTACCTGTTCATCCCTTCACCTACCCTCCGAGCTAAGTTGATGAGAGACTTAAGATGTGTCTTCAGCAGTAACTCAGGATTTAATAGTAACTACAACATCAGTTTCAAGGTGAGTTACAGGCTTTGCACATTAAAAGTGGTGATTATATCTTTTGTTTTACAGCTATGAGAAAGGGAATTTTGGAAAGCAGAAACAGGATTTCTAACTGGAAATCCAGGAACCCTGAAAGCTGTATTTGTTAAAATTATCACCCTTGTGACTGTACCCAAACACCCCGAGTCAGGGTCCTTGAAGTTGGGTCCTGAGAATCTGCATTAGCACCCAGCTCCCAGGTGGTTTTTATCCACTGAAAGCTCTGGAGTCCCTGCTCTGAGGGTCCCTGCGGCCTGCAGGGCTCCACGAAGCCCATAGATATGTAGACAAATTGTGCTGTGTGTTCATATGTACATTTTTATGAGGGATAAAGGGGGGTCTGTGACTCTGGAAAAGCTTAAGGATCTAAGTGAGAATAAATGTAGGAAAAAAAAAAAGTCCAAACTAACTTATTAGTGAACAGGGCAATGAAAGTTAAAACAAGATCTTGGCTCTTACCCATTTTGCAAGATGGCGGATGAAAAGAAAACTGAGAAGCCGGAAACTAAGGAGAAGAATCCTGATACTAAGGAGAAGAAGCTGGATACTAAGGAGAAGAAACCTGAAGCCAAGAAGAAGGCTGATGCCAGTGGCAAGGTTAAGACACCTAAGAAGGGGAAGCCTCACTCTACTCTAGCCGAAATCCTGCCCTCGTCAGAGGAATTGGCAGATATTCTCAGTTGGCTATGTATTCTCAAAAGGCCATGTACAAGAGGAAGTATTTGGCTCCGAAATCCAGGATTGAAAAAAAACACGAGAAAGTTCTTGCTACTGTCAAAAATGGTGGTACCCGAGTGGTTAAACTCCGCAAAATGCTTAGATATTATCTTATTGAAGATGTGCCTCAAAAGCTGTTGAGCCATGGCAAGAAACCCTTCAGTCATCATGTGAGGAGATTGAGGGGCCAGCATCACTCCTGGTACCATTCTGATCATCCTCACTGGGCACCACAGAGGCAAGAGGGTTGTTTTCCTAAAGCAGCTGGGCAGTGGCTTGCTATTTGTGACTGGACCTCTATCTTTCAATCGAGTTCCTCTTCGTAGAACACACCAGAAATTTGTCATCGCCACCTCCACCAAAATTGATATCAGAGGTGTGAAAATCCCCAAACATCTCACTGATGCTTACTTCAAGAAGAAGCTGCACAAGCCCAGACACCAGGAGGATGAGATCTTCAACATAGAGAAAGAGAAATACGAGATTATAGAACAGCAAAAGGTTGACCAGAAAGCTGTGGACTCTCAAATTCTGCCAAAAATCAAAGCTGTTCCTCAGTTCCAGGGCTACCTCTGCTCTCTGTTTGCTCTTACCAATGGGCTTTATCCTAACAAACTGGTGTTCTGAATTTCTTATAAGAACCCAATTAAATAATTGATATGTTAAAAAAAAAGATCTTGGCTTTGTATGCACACATTTTTAAAAAAATCTGACACAGTGATAGGCAAAGATACAGAAAAGTAAGAATTTTCCACTATCAAGTAAATTCAAACTCTTGAACATATGTGCATAACTTGTAAGGATGTTCTATGGGACATTGTTTAAAATTGCCGCAAACTGGGGCATATCCACCAATAGGAAAGTAGATATATAAAATTTAGTATAATCAATAATACTCTATACTATAATTTAATTATAAGGACTAATCTAAATCTATATAATAATATTAGTAATACTTATATGGTGTTTACTGGCACTGTTTAAGAGCTTTGCATATATATATATATATTTTT
>PVJN01030669.1:0-25447 GCA_004026805.1 Lasiurus borealis | reverse complement strand
CCCACCCCCGCCTCCTGCTACAGGCTTGTTTCTCCCTGCCGTCTGTGCTCCACAAAACCTCCTGCGAGGCCCCGAGACCGGTATGGCTCCGTGGATAGAGCGTCGGCCTGCAGACTGAAAGGTCCCAGGTTCCATTCCGGTCGGGGGCATGTACCTTGGTTGCCGGCACATCTCCATTGTGGGGCGTGCAGGAGGCAGCTGATCAATGTTTCTGACTTTCTATCTCTCTCCCTTCCTCTCTGTAAAAAATCAATAAGCTATATTTAAAAACAAACAAACAAAACAAAACAAAAAAAACCTCCTGCAGAGGAGTCTGGGTGGCGGCCAGACAAGAGCACCTCCGGCCATCCCCAGTGCCGGTGCCGGTGCCGGGCGTCCGCAGGCTGGAAGGGAGTTAGGGTTCAGCCTCGCCGGTGGCTGGAGCAACGGTGAAGGTCACCTGTGTGTGTCCCAAGGCAGCCGAGCCTTTCCCAGCTGGCCTCTGGGCTACTTCCTGGGGAATCCAAGAACAACACGCTGGGGTTTTCTGGAATCTCAGTCCTTTCGTAATAACAGGCCCATTTCTGAGAAGAGAGAAGGGCCAGGACCGGGAGAGGAAGGCTCTCTCACCAATAACCAAACTGAACGAGCACCTCCAGGGACCACAGGCCCGGTTCTGGCCGGCCCTCCCTCTTGGGGGTGACACTGGCATTCTGTGAGTCTCTGGTTCATAAAAACAAGAACCCAAACCACAGACAGGGCCGCCAGTCCCACTCGGGATCTGACAGGAGCACCGAGGGGCATTTAGGGACAGCAAGGCTCCGAGCATCTCTGCAGGGATGCCCCAAGAAAGTCTTCTACTCTAACGCTTACTGTGCCCTGCCAGGGTGCGGCACAGCCCAGGTGTCGGGGCTACTGCTCGAATCAAAACACACAAGGATGGCTGAAACCGGTGTGGCTCAGTGGATAGAGCGTCAGCCTGCGGACTGAGGGTTCCCGGGTTCGGTTCTGGTCAAGAGCATATATCTTGGTTGTGGGCACATCCCCAGTAGGGGATGTGCAGGAGGCGGATAGGTCGATGTCTCTCTCTCGTTGATGTTTCTAGCTCTCTGTCCCTCTTTTTTCCCCTCTGTAAAAATTCAATAAAATACATTAAAACACACATACACACACACACACACACATACACACACGAGGACGCCCACAGCCTGCAGCTTACCCTCCACAGCCAGAAAGCATGGAGCCAGCTCAGCGGCAAGACCGTCAAACGAGGGTCCACGCTTCCCTGGCCAAGATCTGGCCTTCAGAGGGTCAGACCCCGGCAACCGAGGAGCTCATTCCCAGGGGACCTCCCCAAAGCGTGCGAGAGCCATTAGCAGGGCGGGTTTAGGCTGCCCCCCACTGCAGTGGGCCATGGAAACTGCCCCCGACCCCTGCGGTGGGCCAGGGGGGGCTGCCCCCGGGGGTCAGAGGGGCAGCTGAGCCCGTGAAGCAGGCAGAGCCGGTCAGCGTCTCCTGCGGCCAATACACGGAAGCCTCCAGAAAAACCAGACCGAGCGCAGGAAAGCAGCAAAGAACGGGGGCTCACACGTGCGCCCGGACAGGGACCACCCACAGCCGCTGCGATCCCCGCCCGCCGAGGCACAGACGAGGCCGCCCGGGAAGCAGCGACGGCGTTAAGTGGAAGAGGCACGGGTGTCATTTTTACCGCGACGACTGGTGGAGTAAACCTGTGGTTGTTTGGGGTTCGGGGCATTTGGGGCCGTTGTGCTGAGCAGTGTGGCCTCAGGACCTCCTCCCTGGCTGCCCCTCCAGTGACAGCCGGGTCCCCAGGGTTCACTCAGGGCCTCACACACCCCACCTGGACGGGGTACGGGCCAGCCCAGGGGCAGGTTCTTCCACCCAGGCCTGGAGGAGGGGCACCCGGGCAGGACAGGTATCACCAAGGTGGGGGTGACTGCAGCCACCTGCCTGAGAGGAGCCTCCGAGCTCCCAGGAAATGTCTGCACATGAACTTGAGAGGAGACGGGGGAACTCGGCCTTTGCTCGCAGTGAATTCACCTGCGCCCCTCTGGCCCTGAGGCTTTCTTTCCCCGATGGCTCGGTAGGATTTTGAGGGCACATCCTGCAGGCAGACATCCTGGGGTCGGGAGGCCCGCAGTGTCCACTCCCCAGGAGTGGCCAGCCGTGAGGCCCCAGGCTCCCCGATGGTGATGCTTCCCTCCCGCCGCCTCCAGGAACCCCCGCCCCCCAGCTCCCCGGGCCGCCCCCCTGGGTGGGGGGTGGACTGCTGGCCCCGGGACAGGGCGAGCCGCGAGGCCATCGGCCCCGGGGGTGGGAGGAGCACCTGTCCCGGGCGGGCGCGGGCACAGGCGCCTCGTGGCGGAGGACAGCCGGCTCTGCCCCTCCGCCCGGTCGGGACACTGACTCAGACCCCGCGGGGCGCACGAGGCGCAGCGCCGCCTCTGGAGCTGCTATTCCTGGGGTCTGACTGCGTGTGACTCACATCAGCACCGCACCGGCCGTAACCGGGGCGTGACTCATCCTCACTCCCCCGTCCCCGGCTCCCGCCCCGCCTGCTGGGTTCCCCCCTCAACCACCACCACCACCACCTGCACCCGCACCCCGGCCCCCGTTCAGGCCCCACAGAGACAGCGGGTGCAGTGCTTCCAGGTCCAACAGTGCTTAACACGCGAGCGACCAGGGGAAGGCGACGAGGCGGAGACCTGCCTCCCTCCTGTCTCTTAGAGTGGGGGTGGGGGGTCATGATTGACGTCCCCCAGCCCGTCCCCGGTTTAACCTGCCCTTCGGTTTCCAGCCAAGACGCCAGCGCACCCACACTGGGCAGGCCGAGGGGGACCAAGCCCGGCCTGCGGCCCCCCTGGCCACTCAGGGACTCAGAGGACCCGCCACCAACTGGCAGAGGAGCCAACACAGCCCCCACCCCCCTGCAAAGCCCCTCACTCCCTCAGCCCCGGGAATGAGCATCCCTGTCCTCTGAAGCCCAGCTCAGCCAGCAGGCTCCCCGTCTCCCAGGCGTGGGGGTGCACAGCCCCATGGCGTGTCTGCAGGGGGCCGAGGTGCTTCCGAGGACAAAGTGCTGTCCCGAGAGGCTCAAGGCCTCTGCCTCCCCTGGTGCATCCCCCGGTGTGACTGCAGGTGCTCCTGTCAGGGCCTCAGGTCCTGGGCAGCGGAGGTGGGGGCCGCAGATCCTGCACCCTGTCCTCCCAGCATTTCTAGGAAGTTCTGGAATCCGCTGACATTTCCAGGTCGTTGTGATGCCCCTGAAACCTGTAGGGAGGGTGGACAGTGTCCGTTCTTCATCCCCGAGGGGTGAGCCCTGAGGGCCTGAGATTCATTGGGGGGAAAATGGGGGTACATGGCCTTTCCACACCCTCTGGTCATCTCCCAAGACTCCTAGCCCAAAGCACGCTTGGGTGGAGTCCACTGCCCCCTCAACAGGCACAGGCCAGACTTGAGACGGAGCCCACAGCCCACCAGCCACAGCCAGATCCACCTGCGGGGCAGGGCTCTCTCCGCCTGAGACTTCGCGCAGCCAAGGACGTGTCTGTGAGCTGCACCCCTGCCTCCCTCACCCCTGCTTCCGGTCAGCAGCTGGTCCAGGTGAAGGGCCCCCGCAGAGAGAAGCTGGGAGCGGCCGGTGTCCACCTCCAGCTCTGGGAAGGAGGCCTCCCATCTGCACAACCTGCCGTTCAAACCGGCAGCCAGAGCAAATCGACCGAACGGCAGAACGACCGGTCGCTATGACGTGCACTGACCACCAGGGGGAAGATACTCAAACCAGGTCAGTGCACTCACCCCAGCGGGAGTGCCACTCAGCCAAAAGCCAGGCTGAACGGAGGCTGGCAAGGGCAGCGGTGGTGGGAGAAGCCTCTCCCACCTCCATGGCAGCACTAAGGATGTCTGATGCCACTGTCCTAAACCGGCAGTTGGACATCCCCTGAGGGCTCCCGGACTGCCAGAGGGCACAGGCCGGGCTGAGAGACACCCTCCCCTGCTGAGTGCTCGAATGTCATGCACCGGGCCCCTCATAGAGTCATAAACAAAGATTTTTAAAGTGCCATTTGCCTTTGGGTGAGGTGGGCCATGGGGCAAGAGGAAGGCTCAGACAAGGCTGAGCGATGCCTAAAGGTACAGGTCGTGCTGCTCTAACAAGGAGACCCCAAAATCCAGTAGCCATGCAAGACAGAGATTTCCCCTTCAAACCCACATTCTGACGTTTGTGCCAGTGCCCTGGGTTCCCAGACTCTCTCCATCATGTTGCTCTGCCATCCTCCCAATGCAGGTCCTGCCCTACGGCCCAAGATGGCTGCTACAGCTCCTTCCTTCGGGTCCAGTTCCCAGGCAGCCGAAAGAGGCAAAGGGGAGGGGAGCACAGTCTCCACCGTTACTGGCCCATTTCGGAACTTGAACTCACCCCTGCTACTCACAGTCCACGTGGCTGAGCCTGGCTTTGAGGGAGGCCAGGAGGGAAAGTCAAGATTGGGGTGACCATGCATCCAGAAATCAAGGGTGGACACTGGGTCCACACAACATCTCCACCAGGCTTGCCCAAAGCAAGCTATATCCCGTGCCATTGTCCCCACCCAGGTCAGGTCCCTGCAGGGAGGGTGTCCCGTGTGCGGTCATGTGACAGCTGCTCACTTGTGCCCACTTACACCCAAGCAACCTCTATTCACTGAGAAGTAATGGATTCCTTTTCCCCTTAAACAAAGATCATCAGATCCGCTAGAAGCAAATACAGCGGCACCTCGAGATACAAGTGCCCTAACATACGAGATTTTTGAGATACGAGCCATTGAGAGAGCGATTTTTGCTTTGAAATACGAGCAACAGTTGAGATAGGAGTCATCGCGCGGATCGGCCGGCTGCACACGACCCACCAGTTTACCGCGACTCGAGCGTCTCATAGTTTCCCACGCCTCAAGGTGACGGAACGAATTAAACTCGTATCTTGAGGTACCACTGTACGTTGTTGCTCACACTGACCCCGGAAGCTCGCTGTCCGGGGAGCAGACACCCTCAGGCTTTTCCCACGGACCCCAACCCCCATGATTTCCCCTGAACCCGGCCCCGGCCCCAGGACACACTTGGCCTTGGACAGGACCAAAGACCCACAGGCCGCAGTGGGAGGCACCTGCCCTGGCATCCTCTGGGGCAGTCCTGGGAGGGAGTACATTATCCCTCTGCCCACCCCGGCTCCTGACGACAGACAGGGCCAGGCTCTGCTGGGAGGCAGAGTCTGAGGCTGCTCGCTGGCAGCAGCTGAAAAGCATCGGAGTCTGGAAAGTGCGGCCCCTCCCCCACCGGGCACGTTGCGGGAACCTGTCATTTCCTTTTACTTCAGAGCTGAAGCATCAATTTAGAAAATTGCAGCTACTAAATCGCGCCATCAGGTTGCTGAAAGGCGCCTCCCCTGTGAGAGTCTCCTGCACACGGCCCTCGGGAGCCGGCGCCACCCCCACCTCTCTCTTGACTCGGGACCCTTTGCTGTGACGAACGGTTTGTCTGCAAATGCCCGCTGGACCTTGGAGGGGAGAAGCCAAGCCGTGGGACCGCTCTCCCAGGTCCCGGGTCCCAGGGTGGCTGGGATGTCCCCAAGCTGAGGCTGAAAGGGAGAAGCTTGGAGAGCAGGGCCCTTTAAAAGGCGCAGGCCCTGGAAGGCTTGTCCCCAGAAATGGTGCTCGTGGGGAGGGGTGCTCCGGTCTGGCCATCAAAGCAGGTGTAAGGGCCCTGGGTGGAGTCAGGAGGACAGAACGCAGCTGCACTTCCAGGTGGCTGTGCTCGGAGAAGACTGATCGGGTACCCTCCTGCAGGGACTGACCAGACACCCCCCTGCAGGGACTGACCAGGCACCCACCCTGCAGGGGCTAACCAGGCACCCACCCTGCAGGGGCTGACCGGGCACCCACCCTGGAGGGGCAGACCAGGCACCCACCCTGCAGAATAGCTCGGCTCAGCCCGCTTGCGGGAGGGACAGGAAGGCCTGTGACAAGCCCTTGGAGAGTGTGAAGGACGAGGAACTCCAGCATCTGCGAGGAGTTCCTGCTCTTTAAATTTTTATTTATTTACTTATTTATGAGAGGGGGGGGAGAGAAGGAGGGAGGGAGAGAGGAAGGAAGCAGGGAGAGAGGGAGGGAGGGAGAGAGGAACATCAGTCTGTTGCTCCATTCATCTAGGCACTCATTGGTTGACTCCCGTGTGTGTCCTGACAGGGATCGAACCCGCAATCCTAGCGCATTGGGGCGAGGCTCCAGCCCACTGAGAACCCGGCCAAGGCTCATTCCTCCTGCTCTTTCCCCGACTGGTGGTTAGGGGGTACGGGAGACAGGCGGAGGCCGTGGACCCTGAAGACCCAGCCTCTTCACCACCAACTCATTCATTTGGGGGTCAAATCAGAGGCCGAAGGAAGAGGCAGCCAGTTCCCAGTGTGAAGGAACGTTTTAGAGCAGGTCTCTCTACCACGGAAAGAGAATAGAAAGCACACAGACTATCTCCCGCACGGAAAACTCATAGGAGAGTTCTTAAAACACAAAGACAGCCAAAACTGGTGTGGCTCAGTGGATAGAGCGTCGGCCTGAGGACTGAAAGGTTTCGGGTTTGATTCCGGTCAAGGGCATGTACCTTGGTTTCGGGCACGTCCACAGTAGGGGGCGTGCAGAAGGCAGCTGATTGATGTCTCTCGTTGATGTTTCTAACTCTCTATCCCTCTCCCTTCCTCTCTGTAAAAAATCAATAAAAATTAAAAAAAAACCACACAAACGAAGACAAAGGGTTATGAGCCATGGACTCAAGAAAAAGCTTCCTCCTTCAGAAGACACTCAGCCCATCTTTCGGAGCCGGGGAGAGGTCTCCCCGCCAAATCCAGGTCCTTTCCCTCCCCCACCCCCGCCCGAAATGAGAGTACCTTTGAAAAGGAGTTGCTCCCCCAATATAATCATGAATTCTCTCAAAAGCTTTGGAGACCCCAGTGTGCCCTGCCTGGCCAGCCCTGCACTGGTCCAGGAGGCTGGCAGGAGAGTCCACCCCCTGGTCGCCATGTGGCCGTGGTCATGTGGCCATCGTCATGTGGCTCTCCAGGGACTCACCGACGAGGTTCGATCACATGCCCCCCATCCATCCTTCCCCCCATTATAAGTTCCTATGGGCATCATTGACGCTGCCCCGCAGTATAATATCCTCACTTTGTCATGACGATGATCATTACATCTTGTGTTCCGGAGCCCCTGGGGTCTGCTGAGCGAGCAGTGGGGTTTCCTCTCTCCAAAGAGACATAGATTTTTCCTCAGCTACCGGGAGGGCCACGCGCCCGGACTGGCAGATCCATGGGGAGGGGCCCGAGGCGCGAAAGCTCTTTGTTGGGAGAAACACGAGCGGCGGGGAAGGGGGTGGATGGATTGAGAAATTGCCAGAGGCTGCACAAGATCTGACTTCCTGTGGGTGGGTATTGACTTTCGTTTTCTTCTATGACAACCGCTCAGAACTCAGCCTCTGGCTTTTTCGATTTGTGTCTCTCCTCCCCCCCTCCTCCCCACCTTGGCAGGGTCACAGGTGCTGAGGCTGGGTGCAGATTCTGATTTATGGCGGTCCGCACCCCGCTCCTGCTGGAGACAGATCACTTTGGAGGGGGCTGGCCAAGCCCTCCTCCCATTAACTGCATACATGCTATGGAGCATGTCCTTGTGCCACGCGCTGGAGACAGGAGGATAAACCCTGCCCCTCCCAGCTCCAGCCAGTGAGACACATCCGGGCACCTCCCGACGCCTCAGGGACACCCAGGCAGAGGGCTGAGCCAGCCCACCTACACCCACACGGGGACAAGGGGAGGAGAGAGGTCACAGCGGGGGAACCCCACGCTGGAGAAGCACCGGGCGTGAGGGCGTGGGGCTGGAGGTGCCGGGACAGGAAGACTCGAGCCCTGCGGAGGCTCAGGAATTGTCCTGAGGACACTGCAAGCCTTTCCGCACTTTGAACCAGACCCTGGTGTGACCTCCTCCCACAGGAAGGAAGGACAGGCGGGATCCAGCTGGAGGCAGACGGAGATGCTGCCTTGAGCAGTGGTGTCAGGGGGTGCGAGGAGACCAGCAGCCAGCAGTAAAAGCAGGGCCTCCGGCAGGAAGTGGGGTAACACGGTGGGACTGTCCATCAGGCTCATCTGGGGTCACCCCCACTCCAATTCCTGTCCACGGTGGGCTTTTTATGTGTAAAAGAGCATGGCTGCCCTAACCGGTTGGGCTCAGTGGATAGAGCGTCAGCTTGTGGGCTCAAGGGTTCCAGGTTCGATTCCGGTCAAGGGCATGTACTTGGTTGCAGGCACATCCCCAGTGAGGGGCGTGCAGGAGGCAGCTGATGGATGTTTCTCTCTCATCAATGTTTCTAACTCTCTCTCCCTCTCCCTCCCTCTCTGTGAAAAGCCAGTGGAATATATTTTTAAAAGTAATAATTTAAAAAAATGAAAGAGCATGGCTGAATTCAAAAGCAAGCTAACCGTTTTTGAGGAGCCGGAAAGAGAACAGAAACTCTCAGCCAGAACCAGAAATGAAAGGCACGGATTCAGGACCGGAGGAAGGAGAGGCAACCAGGGGACACGCCTTCCCTTGCCAGGGCACCGGGCCCTGGGACTGTGCTCCCAGACGGAGGCTGCGCTAGGCTTGCTCCATGGACCAGCGGCGAGGACATATGGCTGCTGACAGGGGGACAGAGTCGAAGCTTACCCAGTGATAGGAGGGTTAATTTACTTACTTATTTATGAGAGAGAGAGAGAGAGAGAGAGAGAGAGAGAGAGAGAGAGAGAGAAGGAAGGAGGGAGGGAAGGAGGAAGGGAGGGAGGGAGGGAAAAAGGAAGGAAAGGAGGAAGGGTGGAACATCAGTCTGTTGCTTCATCTAGGCACTCATTGGTTGACTCCCGTATGTGTCCTGACCAGGGATCGAACCTGCAATCCTAGCGTATTGGGGCGACGCTCCAGCGCACTGAGAACCCGGCCAAGGCTCATTCCTCCTGCTCTTTCCCTGACTGGTGGTTAGGGGGAACAGGAGACAGGCGGAGGCCGTGGTCCCTGCAGACCCAGCCTCTTCACCGCCGACTCACTCATTTGGGGGTCAAATCAGAGGCAGAAGGAAGAGCCAGTTCCCAGAGTGAAGGAGCATTTTAGAGCAGGTCTCTCTACCCGGGAAGAGAATAGAAAGCTAAAACAGGGAACCATCTCCCGAACGGAAAACCCATAGAATTCTGAAAACCCACAGACAGAGGGTTATAAGCCATGGACTCAAGAAAAAGCTGAATGTCTTCCTTCAGCCCATCTTTCAGAGACCGGGAGAGCCAGGTGCTGTCTCCCTGCCAAATGCAGGTCCTTCCCCCCTCTCCCTCACTCCTCCGCTCGGTCACCTTGATTGGGCTAAGGGACACAGAGATCGCTGATAAGACATTATCTCTGGATGCGCCTACAAGGTGTTTCCAGAAGAGCTTAGCATTTGAACCAGCGCACTGAGTAAAAAAGATCGGCCTCAGCAGGGTGGGTGGGCATCATCCAATCGGGTGAGAATCCACAGAGGACAGAAAGGTGGAGGCAGGGGGAGTTCCCTTTGTCTTCGAGCCGAGACGGCGCCCTGCTCCTGCCTTCCTGGCTGCAGAAACACCAACGACTGTTCCCAGCTCACTTCCTTGGGCCCCTTAGAAGCGGAACTTGAGCCGGTTCAAGCAGGTGAGTAGGTTGACCACTCAGGTATACAGCAGCCCCTGCCTGCACCAGACCCTGGGAAGGCTGACTGGTTTGAGCCAGAGACCCTGAGACAGGGGAAGAGACAGCGTGTCAGGGTGTGGTCCCCCAGGAAAAGAGCAGAACCAATTGTTTCTGATTCTAACAATCTGTGCTCTTCATCTTTGCCGGGACCTATTTACCACTCTTTTAAAAACACAAAAGCGAGATGCAGATTTTGCCAGCGCATGACTCTCCTTCAAGCCGGATGGACTTGGGTTTCCAGCTGAGGACACCCCGGAAGAAGCCTCCTCTCTGAGCAGAGTGAGCCGGCTCTCTCGTCCCCACACCTTCCCAACAGGGCTTTCTATTTCCAGGACTAAAGAGCTTTCTTCTGAGCGAGTGATTCCTGTAGAACCACTTCAGGAAAGTTGGATCCGCTCTAACAGTGACCGCTGGACATGTATTTGCCTGCAGCCTTAGCCCTGACGACGGAAAGGTACCCAACCACAAGCCCTACCAGGGGGCTGACCTTCCGCCCCATGTTCCTTGGCCCTGACCCTCTTCCTCCAGCTGACTGGACTAGAGCGGAGACTTGACCAGAATAAGGAGTGTCCCGACCCGCAGGTTAAGTCAACGAGGACCCTAGAGGGGGAGTGGGGATGAAAGGGACAAAAGACACAAGGAATGGAGACAAGACAAAGTTCTGATCAAGTCTCATTTATTCAGGAAGAGTTTGGGGTATTTATAGGGAGAAGGAGGAATGAGGAAGTTATGGAAAATTCCTAGCCCTTAAGGCGAAACACCTGGCTTACGGGAAAGAGATAGGGTTTGGGGTAATAGAAACCTAGCCCGAGGTTAGTGCTAACGTGGCTGGAGCTTACTACAAAATGGCTGTCAAGCACAAGTTTCTTACAAGGAGTCTGCATGCTTGCCAGTGTCCTGTGGGGTGGCCTACAAGAAAAACTCCTTTAATTAAAAAATATGAACCAATGCACATCCCACAGACGAGACATTTTGCAATGAGAGCTGACACTCCAGGCATACTCATACTGAAGAGATGATCCCTGAGTTAAATCTGCACCTTGAAGCAGAAGGTCATGAGGGGCTATCACTTGCTGAAGGTATAGTAAGTGGTCGCTATAAGAGAAAAATGAAAAATAATTCACTCTGGGCAGTGCATGAAGATGGTGTGGACCCACAGAGATGATGCCATCAGCCTCGGTGATGGCGCAGCCTCACTGCTGAAGTACCCCGAGCTGCCCCACATTTGGGCATTTTCTCTTTCTCCTCCTCCTCCCCGCTCCTCTTCTTTCACCTCCTCCTCCTCCTTCTCCTTCTCCTCCTCCTCCTCCTCCTCCTCCTCCTCCTCCTCCCTGACTACCCACTGCAGCCCCAGCCCAGGCAGGATGCTGGCCTCGGTCCGCCTCCATGACCTTCCCCTGATGCTCAGACACCCACTTCTCAGGGGGAGTGGGGCCCCGGCCTCTCCTTGGAGAGAAAACCGAGAGGACACAGAGGAGCAGAGCTAATGGAGCTCCCACTTACAGTCGAGTCCGTTTCCACCACCACTGAGTTGCCATCCACCCCTTCCCTCACGCATGAAGTTTCCGCCAACCCTCATCCCCACGTGACCCCAACAGACTGCCCCAGGCCTGTCTCCCGAGGCCCTGGCCCCCAGACACCCGACTCCCCCAGGCCCGATGGGCCTCAGCAAGGAGCTCCATGGGAAGGTGTTTGGAAGTGCCCTGCCCCACCAGGCCACCCTCCCAAGCAAGCCGGAGCCTGCCCGCTCCCCGCCCCTGAACCACACAGCTGTGGGCCGGAGGGAGGGCGGACTCACCACTTCACAGCAGCTGGGAGCCGGCAATTAGCTGGAGGGAAAGCACTTCGGGAGAGAGGCCAGAGCAAAGGGAAGGCTGCAGGAGGAACGCTGGCCCTGCGCAGACTCGCAAACCCGGTGACAGGCCTCCCCCGCAGAAGCAGCAACTGCAGGCAGCCAGCCAGCCCAGCCCAGGCCCAGGCCCGGACTCGCTGCCACCGCACGTCCCTGTGTCCCTTGCCTGGCTGCCTGCACTGCTCTTTGCAAACGGCCCCTCCGGCTCTCGGCACCTGGACAGGTGTCCTGTCCCCTTTCGCCTCTCCATAGCAAGAGAGAGCCCCAAATCTCCCACAGTCCTCAGCCCCAGGCTCCTGCTGAGACCAAACGGCACTGGACAGTCACATGCAGCTTGACAATGGACTCCTTGGTCCCCAACACACCACCCGGAGCCGGGTGAGGGGCTTGAGAAATGAAGGAGTGAGATTGAGGAGGGGGGCGCGGGGAGGACAGGGTGGGTCAATCTGACCTCTGGGGTGCAGGTGTCTGGAATTTTGTTACTGGGATGGAGCTAAGACTGGGTAATGGGAGCGGGGGTGGGGGGAGTAGGGGACACAGGTCTGGGGGGGGTCCCCCAGCTGTTCATGGCTCCTCCAGAACCCTGCCGCCTGTTCCCCCCAGTTGCCCGGATGATTCTCAGGAGGCAGAGCTGTGAGCTCTGATGGATGGAGAGGCCCAGGGCCCACCCCCCTCCCAGGATGGAGAGAGGAGCCTGAGGCAAAAGTCCTCCATAGACAAAGGACAGTCCTGCCTTCCGCCTGCACTACTGGCACAAAATGGAACGGGTGGCAGGGTTATCCGGTACACAGATTAGCGCCTCTCTCATTACCATGAAGCTAATTGCTGTGGGGAGACGTTTTACGGCTAATGACTCAAAGGTGTAAAAGAAAACACTTGAGGCGCTGCTAGCGTGTCACACAGACACAGCTCGCTGGCGCCCATGCCTGGTACTGATGGGATGGAGCCCGGAAGGTGGGTCACGGATGCTCCCTGTAATGGAGTGAGGTCACCTTCTCCAGCACCCAGGCCCTCCCCCTCCCCAGGCCTGGACGGGCTCAGTGTTTCTTATGCTGAGCTCTACCTGCTCGCCCTCCTGCCAACCGCCCCTTCCTGGACCTACATCCGTGTTCCTGCCAGATCTGCCTCCCTCCATCCGCCATGACCACTGGCAGGTAGACCTACAGTCTGCAAATGGCACAGAAAACCATGCTTCCGGGAGAACTGCTCCCATTGCCCAAAGGCCTGTGCCAGGACGCTGAATGCAAGCTCCCACATCTCACCGCACTGACTGGCAGGAGCCAGCGTGGACTGCAGCCCCCGTGACATCTCTGAATCAAAGCCTCATGCACACACACACACACACACACACACACACCGGGGTTGTGCTGTCCAGGTGCCACCTGTATATTCGGTGTTCACGAGCGCTTGGGAGGTGGTGTGGGGAACACAACCCCCAGCCCACAGGCACCCACAGGTGAGCCAGCATTCCCAGAGAAGCTGCTGGCCCTCCCCCAGGTGGCAGGCATGGCGGGTCACAATGAGGGACCCCTCTGCTGGGGAAGGGGCACCAGCATATGAATGAGCAGTGACACTAGGGCCGGTGCTTGCTGCCCCGAGGGAAGGAGGCACAAGGTGGCAGGTGTCCTGGCAGAGCTGCCTCTTCCAGACCCCGTACAGGCTGAGCTGCCTAAAGGGGAAGGACTCCTGCAGTGACCCCACCCCCCACCCCCTTTGCACTGCAAATGCTGTTTTCTATCCGGGGTTAGTTGAATCCACAGATGCAAAACCCAGAGAGACATTGGGCCAACTGTACATTTATTGAAAAATATCCACGTATCCATGGACCTCACAGCTCAAACCCATGTTGTTTGGGGGAGAGGGGGGTCAGCTATACTGTATATTTCACAATAAAAATGTAAAATTTTTAAAGCATAAAAATGCTTGGGGAAAAAAAACCGTAGAGAGGGGAGAGCTTGTGTTTCTACACTAAATACAGAAGAAGAATAACTAAAGCACCGCGCTTTTCATGCATAAATTGGCAAGTGCAGAAAGTTCAGGGGAAACATGGAGTCATTGCTTCTCTGTGTCCCCAGAGGAGCTCAAGATCAGAGCTCGGGAGAAAAGATGGCGGCATAGGTGAACACCTACACTGCTGCCTCGCACAACAATATCAAAACTACAACTAAAAGACAGAACGGACAGCATCCAGAAGCACAGGATGGCTGGCTGAGTGGAAATTCTACAACTAGAAGGAAAGAGGAAAGCACTTGAGACTCAGAGGAGCTGCAAAAGGCTGAGGTACGAAGATGCGTACGTGCGGAGGATGGGCAGCTGAGTGCACAGGCAGCTGAGTGCACAGGCAGCTGAGTGTGTGGCTGGCTTTCTAAAGCAGGAGGGAGACGGAAACTCCCGACTGCACTGAACTCCAGTTCCAGGCGAGTTTCTGGGAAACCAGACTCATTCAGGGGAACTCTGAACTATCAGGAAAAGAGAAAGCACACTGAGACTCAGGGGAGCTGTGGAAGGCAGAGGTCCGGAGGTGTGCGCGCGCAGAGAGGACTGACTATCAAATGCATGAGCGGCTGAGTGCGCAACTGGCTTTCTAAAGCTTGAAAAAGTCTATCTAGAGCAGCTGTTCTCAACCTGTGGGTTGCGACCCCTTTGGGGGTCCATCGACCCCATCATAGGAGTCGCGTAAGACCATCAGAAAACAGATATTTACATTATGATTCACAACAGTAGCAAAATTACAGTTATGAAGTAGCAAAGAAAATATAATTTTATGGTTGGGGGTCACCACAACATGAGGAGCTGTATTAAAAGGGTCCCGGCATTAGGAAGGTTGAGAACCACTGAACCAGGGATCCATGAACCAGATTCCTGGAGCCCATGAGTGTGTGTGTGTGTGTGTGTGTGTGTGCACACGCGTGCTAGTGCTCTGCACAGGCACTGTGTGCACGTTGGATCTGTGCATGAGCATGTGCGTGTAAGCATTTGTGCAAGCTTGTGTTCCCGTGTATGTGTCTGCACATGTTCATGTGTGTGAGTGTGCGCTCTTTTCCTGAAAATCAGTCCACACTTCCTGATCACACTGTCAGACGCCCCTTGATCCTCTCAGCTGGCCCAGCCCGTCCGTCACAGACGAGGAAACCAAGATCCAGGAGGCTCCCGGTGAGTCCCACCCTCCGACTCCGGCCCAGGGCTGAGCCCAGTCTCTTCTGAGGCGCCACAGGGTCCACAGCCGCCCTGTGTCACTGGGAGGGGAAGCCTGCCCTTTGCGTGCATTGCCCTGTAGACAAAAACGGGGTTCTAGGAAGTCACCTCACAGGCTGAGCTGATCATACATTCCTAACGGGCCGGTCACACCCAGGCAGAGAGCTTCTTTGGTAAAGGCTGACCTTGGCGGTAAGCCAGCCCTGCCCGTTGTTCCTATGCATCTAGTTAACACACCTCTGGAATGCCCTCTTTCAGGCCCCTCCTTCTAGAGCGCAGCCAACCTCAAGAGAGCGCATGGTCTTAAAGGTCCTGTAAGCCAGTCCCCACCTTGCTCTCCCGCCTCCATGTAATCTGCCTCACACTCCCTCCTTCATCTCAGAGGCAGAGAAGAAACTGCAAGCTGGTATTCTGTTGAGTGTTTGAGAGTTTACTTCCTAGCAACTGTCATCAGTTTGGCTCAAATAAGTTCATAGAAATTCTTCACAAGTTTGGGCATTTCTTATGTCGACAGCCCCAAGTCATTGCCTGATCACATCAGCCAGTCTGCACCCACTCTGGCTGCCGTGGACCAGAGGCCAGGGAGGGTCCCGCCAGGGGGCGCTGAGTCATGATAGAGCTGAGAAGCTAGCCCAGGGGAGGCACCCTCCATCACTTCAACCCTCACCAGCCCCCGCCCACTGCACAAGACCCACGGCAACAGGAGAGAGAGCTCCCGTCCCAGGGGTGGCCGGGGTGGGGTGAGAAACAGAACTGCAGACGGATGAATGACACAGAGCACTAAACCCATGAATAAAGCACGAGGCACTTGCAGGACCGAAGATGATAATGTGATCCCAGCTAGAGGAGTAAGCTCGGTAAAAGGATCCCGCACAGGGAGAATGCAGCAAGCCGTGAATATTTCAACAGGTCTGCACAGAAGACAGCCTGGTTACCTGAGCCCTGAGGACCTGCTTGCTGGAGCGGCTGGTGAGTGACTGTTGGGCCACCGAGGACAGGGTCCTGGCCCCTGAAGCACTGCTGGCTCCCGGCTGCAGAAGCAAAGCTCTGAGCTGAATCCCAGCTCTGCTCTGACTCAGTGGCCTTCGCCTCCAGGGGCCATTTCCTGGGATGTGGGCTGTTGACAAGGAGCCTCCTCCTCGCAGGGCGCCTGAGTCCTGCATAGGACCACCGGGGTGATGGCAGAGGACCCCAAGGCCTGCCATGGGGCTGGCCCCATTTAATTCTTTTAGTCCCAGTCACGGGAGTACACAACAGGAGATCCCTCATAAAAGCTAAGATCAGGCTGTCATAAGCTCTGAATTGCCTCTGTCATCAGGTGACACAATTGATGACTTCACTTTCACACCAGGTGGGACACGTTCAGGTGCAAATAACAGGTGGGACAGGGAATCCAGAAGGAGGTCCAGCAAAGACATGACTTCACTTCTCCAAGGTGCCCCAGCTCTGCCCTCTCCACGTGTGGGTTTTGTCCTCATGCTGACAGCCAGCATGTACCCCTAACTCCTTCCCCTGCTCTTGAGTAACACAAAAACCTGGCCCACTTTCATTCCTGTGACCAAGGTTTTAGATCGTTTTTAAAACCATCAAATAGAAGTCCCTCAGTGAGCATCTGTTGTTAATAAACTCTTGTTGTTTGTGTATCTGCTGTCTTCATTTTGCTCGTATTCTTGAAAGACAGTTTAGCTAGGTATATAGTTCTAGGTTAAACCGTTTTTTCTTTCAGCAGTTTCAATATAATACTCTGCCTTCTGATATATAATTAACAGGCCTTTTATTTCAGCACATAGTAGATTTCATTCCATTTCAGGGCTTTTAATGAGAAGTTCAAGGTGTTTACCAAGTTCCTAACCTGCTGAGACGTGAACTCCAAGCTTGGTCTTCCCAGCACCAGCCAGATGCCAAATTCTCCACTCAGCTCTTTCTGCTCTCAGGTGTCACATTTTCCTGGTCTTCTGGTGTCTTGCTCTTTGGAGATCAACCCCAAAGGATCTGAGGGGAGTTTCTGACACATTGAGGGCCATTTCCCTATGTGGTTTGTCTGAGAGTTCTTCCTAAATTTCCAGATGGATGACAGTCCCAAATTCTAGCCTTCTCCACCCAACAAGATTGTCACCTTCTGCTTGAGCTCCATCCACTGTGGGGTCCAGACAGGACCCTTAGGAGAAAAACAGGCAAAGTGGGGCTCCCTCCTTTCCAAGTTCATACACCTCTATGTTTTTCCCTCCTGCTTTATGTCACTTTCCAGTGCCTTCCAATAACCATTGTTTCTGTTTTGTCTAGAGTTCATGATCAGCAACAAGTTGAGTAAAATAAGACCTTCTCTGGGAGCTGGAGGTCCTTGGTCAACTCTATTTAACCCGAGGGGGTAGCATGTGGTGCTTCATCAAAGTGACACGGATTCTGTGCTCTCGGGACAGAGCCTGCCATGACACACCTTCATGAATGCCTTCCCTCATCTTGCTTCCAGCATCTGTGTGTCCCTCTCCATGCCCGATGCTTGGGAAGACCAGCCTGCCTCCCAGGGAATGAGGAATGGGAAACACTTTATGTAAAATAACCCTAGGAGACATAGATCCTCTAAAACAATCCCCAATTTACACTGCCGAGGCCTCCAGGTCTCCCAAGAATAAAACATGGTGCCTGCCTACACGTTTGCAGAACCACAGGGGACCCCTTGCGAGTGGACGGTGATCCCCAAATGCAAACTCAAGCCTGTTCTGTGCAGGAGCTTTGAAGTGGTGGCTGCAGGGAGTTGAGACGTGTTGGGTCCGATCACCTCCGGGTCCCAGGTCTCCCAGTTTGTCTTTTTAACTGAACAGGTGATTCGGTGGCTCTTCCCGACCCTGGCAGTGACCTTGGAGGACGACCTAAATATGTCAAGCTCTTGATGACAAAAGGCAGTTCTCGGCCAGGTGTGTGTTGTGTTGCGATTGTTGCTTTAATCTCTGCGTACCCGCTGCAGGATGACAGACAGAGGAAAGTGTGAAAATTGTTCAAGGTCTCCTCGTTAATGAGCTACATTAATCTGTATGCGCTTTCTCTCCGCCTCCGGGGGAAAGGACCTGGATGGAGGCCAACCTTCCATTAGCGAGATGGTTAACATCGCCGACTCCCCCAGCCCTGGCTGCGGCAGGTGCAGGCAGGTGCACGTCGGCCACAGGGAGGTCACTGCCTGACGCCGCCTCTTCCCACAGTCACCTGCAAGGCTGTCCCTTCGGCCACAGGTATGCACACCCTCTGGGACTCAGTGGACGCTGCTTGTTGGTTTGTCTGGACATAAGTGTGAGCTATGGAGCTCACGTGAGTTCTGAGATCAAAGGACAAAGAGCCCTGGCTGGTTTGGCTCAGTGGATAGAGCGTCGGCCTGGGGACTGAAGGGTCCCGGGTTCGATGCTGGTCAAGGGCACGTGTCTGGAGTGTGTGGGCTCAGTCCCCAGTAGGGGCCATGCAGGAGGCAGCCGATCAGTGATTCTCTCTCAGGATTGATGTTTCATTCTCTCTCTCCCTCTTCCTTCCTCTGAAATCAATAAAAATATATTTAAAAAAGGAACAAACATCAAATGACACCATCACAGGGAGACTGACTACCCACAGGTCCACTGAGCTTCCCTCCCCTGTGGTCCCCCGACAGGTGGGCACTGAGCTGCTTTCCTGCCACTCACAGACGTTCAGAGAGAGGAGCTGACGTCTCACCGGGGAGACCCCCAGCACTGCACAGGGGAGAGCTCACCCCTCCAGCACTGCTGCAGGCAGTGACCTTGGGGGCAAGGTCAGAGAAGGAGAGAACAAGGAAGGCCTGAAACTAGTCCTTCCCTCAGGTGGGGGGAGGAAGGGGCGGGGTTAAGAACCGGACACTGAAAGCCCGGAGGAAAGGCAACCGGAGGCCACAGCAGAGATGGGAACAGAGTGCCCTGATGGGAGGATGGGGCACGGAGGACCGGATGCTGTGAGAAGGTTCCTTTCCTGTCCCAAACGACAGCTGCCCACTGGGCATCCCAGCATGCCTTTGGCCTTGACTGACTCGGTCATGATACCCAGGCAAGGAACTGGACACCAAGGTCACGCGGCCCTGTTCTGTGTGGGTACCGAGTCTCCTGTAACCGCTGGCTCCCCGTTCTGGGGTGCCCCCACCTCGGTATTCTTTCCCAAGGCCGCTGACACCTAAAGCACCGACTGGGTGCAGTCCGCCTTTTTAAGTCTTCACCCATTGTGGCCCCGCCCGCTCGCCAATGCAGCCCAGCCATTCTTCCCGAACATGGACGACCTCCGATCCAGGTCGCCCGCGGCTCCATCCTCAGAAAGTCTGGCCGAAACACAACGCTCCCCCGCACCCCTCCGTGAAAAACATACGGGGATTCTGAGCTCCGTGATCCATCAGAGGCTGACGCAGGGTCTCCAGACGGATGGTAGGCAAACACGCTCCAACTTCTACCCGTTCCGTGCGAGGGGGAATCAGCAGGAGGAGAGCGTCTCTTCCTGGCTTCTGCGGGCCACCTCGGAAAACTAGACGATGTAGCTGAAATAATTCCCCCTTTAAGAAGCACCCTCCGGGGGACCCCCCCCCCCCCACCCCATCTTCATGCGGCTGCCTCGGCAATTAGTCTGCCTGCGTGGCGCCCCCTCTCCGAGCGGGCCTCTCCTCGCCCATTTGCATGCTAATCTGCCAGAAAGCTCCAACCGCATTTGCATGTTTTTCCATCTCATCGGGCCGCTCGCCATTTAGAGCAGGTGCAACGCCAGCAGGAGGCTGCGCGCTCAGCCAGGTCCCGCCGGGGACCGTTTAAAGGCCGCTGCCTCTCGGTGGTCGGCGCGAACCATACAGCAGGCCCGTCCCCACCCGCCAGTGAGGGGCGAGGACTTGTGCCCTGTCGCCACCCCCGCTTAGCGGGCACGGGGCACGGAGGACCCCTGAGGAGCTACAAGAGCACAGCGCCCTCCAGGAACTCAGGCCTGGGGCCCTCGAATGCCACTGCTGGCTACAAAGCCGTGTACGCGTGTGCTGGACTGTCTCAGGGGTCCTCGGGCTGCTGCTCTGACCTGGCACCAGAGCGGTCACTGGCAAAGCTTGGAAAGCACCTGCCAGGCCACCCACAACACCCCTCGAGGCCCCAGGAGACCTCAGTGTGAGCACCAGGACTCAGTGCCCACTGCAGGGCAAGGGAGCTAGCAAGAGCCTGCCCGCACCCAGCACCAGCTCTGAGCCCCTCTGGCCCCCACGACTGGGCACCCAGGGGCTCTCCCATCACCCACACACGGGGGTCGCCCACGGAGGGGCCAGCCCAGGAGTCTGGCCAGAGGGTGGGGGCGTCAGATGCTCTCCAGTTGGCCCTGTGTTCCCACCGGCTCTCCCCAGAGGACAAGGATGAGGAGGCCCGGTGCCCCCTCTTCTCCCACAGGTCCACTCAGCTCAGAGCCCGAGCAGGACCCAGAAGGGGAGGGCTGGGTCCAAGAACCCACTGGGTGAGTCGGCCCGGGCCTGCTGTGAGGATCCCCAGGGGTACTGAAGGCCCCTGGACAGGGGTCAGAGTGGGATGAAGGTCAAGCCAGTAAGATCCATCTGGGAGGAGCTGGGGAGCCACCTGGGACAATGCCCCCCACGTCTGCCCCTGAGCACAGCCGTGCCCTCTCCCCCACACGCCTCACGTCCGCACACGTTATCGGCACAGACAGATCGCTGTGCAGAGAGCGCCTGCACGTCGGTGGCCGGCAATGACAAACAGAGCCCGAGGAGCGGTGCTCAGACCGGCCTCAGGCGCCGACTTCAAAGCCGAGCCCTGACAGGGGCCTGGGCAGCAGCAAGCCGCTCCCTCCCGCAGGCCCACAGGTGACTTTAAAGGGAAAAGCTCCCTGCACTTCACAAACACAAACTCTCCTGTGATTATAACCAGCTGGGCCAGGGCGGGGAGAGGGAGGGGGTGCCTGGAAAGTCCCCCACAAAAGGCCTCTGGAAATTGAGTCCCAGTTGCAGTGCCCCAGGCGGGGAGGAATGTCCTGCAGGCCAGCTCAGCTGCCCGTAGGAAGGGCTGGGAGGGGGTGAGGGCCCCCTCCTCTGCAGGGACGGGCTGGGCAGAGCCTCCTGCTGTTGGTTTTCCACCTGCCGGTTCCTCCCCCCCTCTTCCCTCCCTCCCCCCCCTCCCCCCAGTCACAGGGACCTCCCAGGGCCATGAAAATGAAGGAGCTCGTGCCTCCAAATGCCCCGGCTGCCCTGGACTGGAGCAGGAGCCAAGAGGTGCCAGCTCTCCTCTTCCTCACCCGCTCACCCAATCCACCCCCCGAGGGCAGAGTTCCCATCTCAGAAAGAGGTCAGACAGCGACCGCCAGACGCCAAGCCCGGGCCCCGGTGTCGGAGACCAGGCTGCCGAAGCCGCTGAGGGCGCGGGCACGTTTGTTACACGGCACAAGCTGGGCTCCCCTGACGCGGCAGGAACGGAGGCCGGGGAGGGCCCTGTCCATGCCTCCGCCTGGGTCTGGTGACAGTGTCACTTTCCACATTAGCTGCATCTGTCCCTCGATGCCCACCTGACCCCTCCTCCCCCACCTCCTCCTCCGCTCCAGTGGAGCGTTCTCCAAGAACAAGGACCTGCCCCCCAACACCCAGGCCCTCCCACGGTGCAGTGGGTGCTCAATAAACCCCCGGGAAAGGGATGATTCGGCCCAAGAGCTCCCAGCACACTCGGAAGCAGCTCGGCTCCAAGCGAGCCCCTCGGGCTGGGACGCTCCTTGTGAAAACCGGGCTGCAGCCCCTCCTGGCACGAGCTGTGAGGCGGGGCTGGGTCCCTGTCACAGGACAGGTGTGTTTTGACCCAGGGGATGCATCGACTCACGTCTATACCTTCACACATGTGCACACAATGCAAGCACACATGCAGAACCAACCCTGTGTGGTCATTCATGTACGTGTGAGCAAGTGCACAGAGGTGATACTCACGTGCATGCGGGCACAGACACAGATGCATGTATGCACACACATGCACACATACAGGACCCAGACGCCACGGATGGCGCCTCAGTGGACGTGACGGTGTGACGCCATGGGCTCCTGCTGATAAGCGTGTGCGTGTCGGTGGCTGTGAGTCTCCTGCCTGGTTGCCCCAAAGGCAGGCGTGTGACGACTCTGCTGAGCGGCAGTCAGCGTGGGTCTTGGCAACCTGGGCCTCAGGGCGCTCTCAGCTGATGACTTCCCTTTCCTCCTCCTGCCGGTTTTCAACAGGCTGCGCGCCTGTGTCTGCAGGACCCACAGGCCTCGCCCGGGCCGGGCTGGAGGGAGGCTGAGCACAGGGCACGGAGGGGGACTCAGTGCCCCGGACTTGCGGGAATGGGTCACCCACAGCCGTTTCCCCTGAATCCACCTGGGGTCCCGGAACACGGGGGTCTGGGTCACAGGAAAGTGCCGGAGAGGCCGTGGAAGTCGTGCCGGCTCTGCCCCGGGACAGGTGAGGGCGCAGCTGAGCCCCGAGGACCAAGCCGGGTCCCCAAGCTTCCTACCCCCTGCACTGCCCTCTCCCAGCCGGTCTGTGCCCCTCCCTTCCTCGCCTGAGAGCACCCCATCCTGCTGGATCACCACTGACCTGCACAGCTCTCTCTGGTCCCCCAGCGACCCCACAGCTGGGCACCGGGGTTCCCTCTGGTCAGATGAGGGCAGAGACCCAGGGAGGCTAGAGACCCGGGCCAGGTGCCAGTGCCCGGCTGTTGGCAGGGTCCCCACCTGGGCACCAAAGTTACCAAGTCGGTGTCACCGTGACATTCCATGAGACAGGGCGGCGCCGTGTGCGGGGACCTTCCTCCAGGCAAAGGGTCGCAGCCTGGTAACCCAGCCACCAGGGAGGAGGCTGCCGTGCCAGGAGGCGCAGACAGGGCTCCCGGGGTGGAGACAGGAAGTGGGAAATCTGCCTGTGGAGGGAGGACAATGGGGCGCTACAGAGGCGGCACCTCCTACCCCTGGACCCGCTGAGTGCGGGCACACCACCACCCTGGCCACAGGCCCCCGAGGCAGAGGCTGGGTGAGCCCACACACCACCACCACCACCCCACGCCCCAGGGACTTGCATAAAGGGAGGTGGCTGACCCCACCCTCCCACGCAGCCACCGGTGAGTGAAGGGGATGCGGAGACTACTCGGACCTCCCCAGCGGCTGAAAAGGCCAGAGTGCGGGAGGGGGTGCGGGCGAAGAGGAAACGTCTGGCGCCCACACCGGGCCCCGCCCCCTCCAGGTCTTCCCTTGGTCCGGGCACTGGCTGGGCCCCTGGTGCCTCAGTTTCCCGGGCTGTAAAATGGGCCATCAGCCTGCTTCTGGGAGATGTCGGGTTGTTGGTTGTAGCGTCAAAGCTCTGATCACCACAGGCTGGTTCCCACTGTGGGCTCGGCGCCTTCTCCCGCCCTGCAGCCCGGCCTGCCCCGCACAGGAGCGACTTTGGAAGGCGCACAGCCCAGGAGTCTGGGTGGCCACACTGGACCCCAGTCCCTCCTGGACCCCAGCCCTGCCTTCGTCTGCCCTGGCCTGGGCGCCCTGGGACCTTGGGGCCAGCTTCCGCGGGGCCTGCAGACGCTCACACGTCTGGGACCCGCAGGGCTCTGGCCCGAAAGTGGGCGCCCTGCTCAGCGCGAGGGCACAGAGGCCCGACTCCGCCCACAGCGGGTCCTTCATGGCCGGGCAGCAGAGGCTTCCCGAGACAGGCCTCCCCCCCACACTCTTCCTTCCCAGCAGGGGGCCCGGGCCCCAGCCCCTCCACCCAGACCTCTCTCTTTCTTCCTCCCTCCCTCCCTCTCTCCCTTCCTTCCTTCCTTTCTTTCTTTTTAAATATATTTTATTGATTTTTTACAGAGAGGAACAGAGAGAGAAGAGGGATAGAGAGCTAGAAACATCGATGAGAGAGAAACATCAATCAGTTGCCTCCTGCACACCTCCTACTGGGGATGTGCCCGCAACCAAGGTACATGCCCTTGACCGGATCAAACCTGGGACCTTTCAGTCTGAAGACCGACGCTCTATCCACTGAGCCAAACCGGTCAGGGCTCTTTTTTTTTAATTGATTTCAGAGAGAAAGGGAGAGGGGGAGAGAGAGAAATATCAATGAGAGAATCATTGACCGGCTGCCTCTGGCACGCCCCACACTGGGGTTCAAGCCTGCAACCTGGGCATGTGCCCTGACCAGGAATCGGACCATGACCTCCTGGTTCATAGGTCAACATTCAACCCCTGAGCTACACAGGTCGGGCATCTTTGATGTTTCTCTCTCTTCTTCTTCTTCTCAGAAGTCAATAAAAATATCTATTTTTAAAAAACATGTGTGATCGAGGGAACTGTAAGTTGCACAGCGGCAGGTGGGGGATCCCCGCGTGAGCCGTGGGTGCGAACGAGCAGGCAGGGACCATAGTGGGAACCAGCGAGCCCCTTTTGTCAGCCTGACTGGCAGCAAGTGGCTGAGTCTCACCTGGGGCTCCTCGTGCTGAGCAGGGGGTGCAAAAGCCGCTCTGCTCTGGGAGGGGGTGGGTAGGGGGGTGTCTATCCCACGTCTGGCCCTGAAGCCCCCAGAAAGCACCCTCCCCCCACCTCCTAACTGCTGTCTCCTTTCCTGCGCACCTCCACCTCCTCACACCAGCCTCTCCCCACGCCAACGTGCCCAACTACCTCCTCCTTTCTCTCCCGCCCAGAAAGCCTTCCCTTCCCCCAAGCCTGCCAGCCCAAGTGTTGGGGGGCAGAGGGGGCAGGCAGCTGCTCCGCTAATTCATACTCAAGAGGAAACGGGTGATGGGATCTGCCAGAACCTGCCCGTTGGTAGAGAACGGACACGCCTACCAGCCAGACTGTGGTCCTGACCTGCCTGAACGTTAGAATCACCTGAGCGTTTTGGCCCACACAGACTATGTCCACATGGTGTGTGTGGCGGGGGGGGTGGGGGTGGGGAGGGGGGTGACATGGGATCAATAGTTTTAAAAGCTCCCTAAGTGTGTGATGTCCAGCCAGGCTGAGAAGCCCTGAGTCAGGGGGAGGGGTATGCAATGGAGGGCGGGGGAGGCCTGGGGACTGTTCTTTCCCCAGACTGCTCAGCTTCACGTGCGGCCATCCCACCACCTCTGTTAGTACCCCGTCCGTCCATCCGTCCGTCCGTCCGTCCATCCGTCCATCCGTCCATTCACTCCACAGTATTCACGCAGCACCTACTCAGTGCCAGGCTCTGCCCCAGACCCTGAAGGAGACAGCAGGGAGTGAGACGGGCCTCAAGGGACTTATGTCCTGCTGGGGGGGGGGGCTGATAGGCAGCTACAGCTGGGGTGTGAGAATGCCCTGGGCGGGGTGCTGCCTCAGGGAGGCCCCTCCAGCAGGGCGCTCAGGCCAGGCAGAGGGGACTGCACACAAGAGCGTCCAGCCAGCGGGAACTGCACGTGCAAATGCCCGGGGGCAGGAGCCTGGCAGGCAGGGCGGCTGGGACAGTGGGCGCAGTCTGAACTGAGTTCAGGGAGGAAGTGAGGGCCTTATGCCCTGAGAACAGCTTGCTTCCTCCTCAGACTCAGAGGCCACGGGAGACGCTGGGCCCCTCGTGTCAGCAGGACTTGATGTTCCCGGAACAAACACGTTCGCAGTGAGCGTGCACCGCGTTCCAGGAGCTCTGCTGGGCCCTCGGATCTGCTCCCGGATCTGGGCACCTCTGCTGGATCC